>JAANSN010003711.1:0-17461 GCA_036850665.1 Dicranocentrus wangi | reverse complement strand
TTAGACACTTTTCAAAAGGTGAAACTGATGACCTGTTTTTGATGAGGGTTAGCTCAACGGACGGTTGAAAACAAAGGAATTTCAATAACGTAATTGGACTTTGCCTTTTATTTATATAGATATGGAAAAAGAACACCGGAAATGTAGTCCACATGTAAAAATGGCGCACAAAGAAAAATCAACCCAATATATTTGAATAGTCACTGGCAGGGTTACCTTGTCAATCGAGTTTGTCTGTAACTCTTTTCATATAGTAACTGAAAACAATTTGCTTTACTTCGAAATCATTATATGATTAAAACATAGGTATTATTTGAAAATTTTATCTGTTACAATTGGCTTGAATACATTTTGCTTGATAAGTTAAATACCATAGCAATTTGAAAATCAGGCATGAATGACACCTTACGCATGTTGATGGGATGTCGTGGGTGTGAGTAGTCATCACACGCAGCAAGCCACACAGACAGACGGGATAGTGAAGGTTCGCTTTTGAAACTTAGTAAAAAGCATAATATGAAAACCGTGTTTTCGGCGTCGTTTAGAACTGGTTTTAGAAAACCGGTGTACTCGTCTTTTCGGTTTCCAACTTCGAAGGAGAAACCGACAACCGTACATTTAACCGGATACTAACCAGTCAAAAAACGAAAACGGTAAAACCGCGCAACCTAAGATGGAAGAAATGAATTAAAGTAAGTGGTATACCCACATCTATCTAGCTGGCAACACGGCCTTCAAAGACCGCAGCAGTTTACTTTCAGACGTCGATCCTCCACAACCAAGCTGACCGCAGAATGAGTTTCAACTGAAGGTGCAAATGATATATGGTGAATGCGACTGCAGAACAAATATATTTGAGGAATGCAGCAGTCGACGAGATCACAAACGAAAAAGTAAACCCACGAGACCACACGGGTGTGTGAATGTGAAATACCTATGTGAAATGCTGAAATGCTACAACTGATCATCTACCCAAGTTTGCTTTTCAGTCAAGACATTGCAAGTAGGAGAATTCCCATTTGAAGTCAACCTCTGATGAAGGAGCCTGTGCGTCGTAAAATAGAAAATTAGTTTTAAAATTAGAATCTATGAAGCTGATATAAGTATTAACTGTATTGGCATTCCGTACTTTTTCTTTCTCATGAACAGTGGTATCATATAATAAGCATCGATCTCTGTACACACACACATATGTGTAGAAAAACACAAGGCCATTAAACTTATTGTGCCCTGACTGCTCCTTCACCACAGGCATACCTGTCGCACAAACAAACAAATAACACTGACGTGAC
The DNA here is from genome assembly GCA_036850665.1 of Dicranocentrus wangi. NCBI lineage: Eukaryota > Metazoa > Arthropoda > Collembola > Entomobryomorpha > Entomobryidae > Dicranocentrus > Dicranocentrus wangi. The sequence goes on along the minus strand of JAANSN010003711.1, from coordinate 16,169 downwards.
TTAACTTCAATCAATTGTCTACCTGTTTTGGTCCTGTCCGATGTTAGCAGAAAAGCAGCATTAGCAATTACTGGTTATATGCCCTGTCCTCCTCATCCATCCACATTCATGCTCGTCCAAGTTCTTGCTTGTTTTTTTAAAGTGAATAATTAGAACCTGTTCATGAAGTCAATAAAGCGATCGTCATCGCTCATTACAGCCAGCCACCTTACATGCTAATAGCAGCATCACAACAAGAGATGAAAAAAAAACGAAACAAACAAGCTTGATGGAAATGATGGATTTGGAGGAAAGGATATTATACGTAATCAATCCGGTATTACAAAAAAGTACATTTTTTTTATTTGTGCTGAACTGCGCATAATATTATTCACATCGCCAGTAAGGCAGTATTCACTTGTGTGCTCCGCTGAGAACAACTAAAAGTAATGTATTCCCAATTTCACAAATCCAATAAATCCATTTTTTTAAACTTCAACAAATTTCTGATATTTTCTGCGCTGCTGCTTGTGCAGTTTGTGGACTTTGGAAATGGAGGAGCAATGATCAATAACAATCCGTTCCATCACAGGGCGGAGCTGGACCCGGATGGCAAATACAGGTTAGAATGGCCGACTGACTGGACCGGGAAGATTATAACTTTTAGCGTAACAGCAGCAACTCGAGGATGGATTGGTTTCGGACTATCCAGCAAAGGGGAAATATCGGCGGCAGATATTGTCATCGGAGGAGTAAGGCCAAATGGAGCAACGTACCTTTCGGATAGACATGGAGTTGCGGGAAATGATGATGAGCTTCCAGAGGTGGACGGGAGTCAAGACTGGAGTCTGCTTGAAGCGTGGGAAAATGCTACTCACACTTTTCTCAGTTTCTCCCGGGAATTTGATACTTGCGACCCTCAAGATTATCCAATTACGGAGGATAAAATTTCTCTGATTTGGACATTCGGGGAGGATGACGAACTGCTCGAGTATCATCGTAACCCCCAAAAGTGGGGAAAATATGACGTGTACCTGCTCACTCCAGATTACACTCCCCCGGTTGAACGAGACGAGAATGGAGCAATCAAAAGGATTTTAGGCGTTCCAGAACTCGAAAGTTTCGAAACGTGGACGATTCCAACAAAGTTGGAAATCCCATCTAAAGACACCACTTACTATTGCACCGTTCATACTTCACCCAAACTTGATAAAAAACATCACATCGTCGGGGTAAGATGTTATTATTTTTACCCCAAAACCGATACCAGAGGTCCAAAATATCTTTTATATTACATTTTAGTCAGAAACGAGGTTTCCAACAGAGGAAAGTCGACGTCATGTCCATCATATCATTCTCCAAAAATGTCGCGTTCCTCCTGAATTGGATCCGTCTGCTGTTTTTGAGCCACTGCTAAGAAACTACGCGGGGGACACCTGCAACCCGCAGCGCTTGGGCGGACTACCAATTGCAACCCAGTACTGCAGGGAATTCACGTGGGTGTGGGCTGCTGGTGGAAAGGTATTTCACTTTTACTAATTACTAGACTAGAAACAAATGTTATTTCGTTTCCGTAGTATGTTATGACTGGTTTCTCTATTTGTTTACACCAGACGTTCTTCTTCCCCCCTCAATTTGGGATTCCACTTGGAGAGTCACCCAACGAGTTCTTTCTTGCGCAAGTGCACTACAACAACCCAAGCAATTTGTCAAACTTAACGGTTGAAGCAAATTTAGACTTCTTTTACACAAGTGATCTCAGGTACGCACGACAAGGAGAATCGTCATTTAGTCATCTAAACATTTGGTTTTGGACCATTTTGACTTTCTCTCTTTTCCTTTGTAGGTCGAATGATGCAGGAATGTTACTGGTGGGAAATCGGGTGCAAGGGCTCCCCCCAACCATTCTGATTCCACCATGGTCCCGCAATCATCACGTGTATGCCCACTGCAGTCCCGAGTGCACGAGACAAATGTTTCCCGAATCGGGAATAACCATTCTGGCTGGGTGGCTTCATGCCCACAACTCGGGCGTGGGCCTCCGACTCCAACATTTTCGAAATGACCAAGAGCTCCCGTGGATATTGGCGGATGTCAATTTCGACAACAGTTTCCAGCAGTGGCATGCTTTAAAAAAGGAAGTTCGTGTTCTTCCAGGAGATCAGCTTACACTTGGCAATAATAAGAATAACAAACATCAAAAGAATCAATACAATTTTCCGCCCATGAGCAATTTTAATTTTTGAATTTGCAGAATGCACTTATGATAACACTTGGACCAACTCCAGTGTCGTCGGTGGGCTTTCCACGCGAGAAGAAATGTGCGCGGTGGTTGTCCTGTATCACACCAAACTTGAAAATATTCACGGGCATTGCGTTAGCGAAATGAGGGATGAGGAGTGGAGGGAGTTCTTTCTGGGAGTCACTAATATCTCGTGGTAATTAATTATTTATAATTTATATCGCGACATATGTAATTAAATGAAGTACTCATTACATCAATAGATGAGGATGAGAATAATTTCCAATCTGCATTGCCCTCATTTTTTTCAGGTCTCAATCCCATTTGCAATATGTGGTAAGCCCCCCTCATCCCCTCGCCGGCTTTCCAATGACCCAAGTGTCGGATATGGTGGAATGGACTGCTGAAAAACGGGAGGAGCTACAGAGATTCCACTTGACTCATCCGCAAGCCAATTTGTGTGCTAGAAGCTTGGTTAGAGGGGATAACAACAACAGTAGTGCATCATCCGCTTTGCCCTTTGTTGTTAGATACCCTTTGAATGCTACGCCGTACAAACCGGAAGTAGCTTATTGTCCTGTTAAAATCAAATGAATAAGCAATTATTATTCCATCAACCATTATAATCAAGTCTAAATCTCAATCCACTTGTTGGTTTATGCATGCGTAGCAAATAAATCATATTATTGAAATAATTCCGTCTTCCTTCTTTAATTCCGTGGAATATGTAATTCACGACCACTACCATACACAAAAATATTTGTAAAAAAAACTCGCTTAAGTTGATTCATTACACTTGCTGAGCTGTCACCACTCCTTCTGCAACACCATAATAATAAGCAAAAAAATGAGGTAAAAACAAAACAATAAAGGTTGAAGTGACAACCTGTTTTGTTCAGTGAAGAAACAGGACATTAGCGTAATTCTTGCACTATAGCTTTGAGTCTTCTCCTATTCTGTCCGAATTATCAATGCCGACGACACAATCACTAGAAACCTGTATGGCAATGTTACTCATCCATACTTTTGTCGTCAGGTCTGGTTTGTTTCTCAAAGTGGAAAAGTACCACACATGTAAAAAAAACGAAACAAACAAGTTGATGAAAAAGCTAACACGCAGTTAGCTTTCGCTATTCATTCTTTTATTGGATTTGATATTCCTTTTCTATTGATTTGTGCTCAACACAGTCATTAGCTCAGCGTGCACGAGATCAGTTGGTTGCTTTCATGCACAATCGTGTCAATAGCTACGTAAATGGATTCGCAATTTCACAAACATTTCTTGTTGAAATTCAACAAAGCTTTGATATTTTCAGTTCTCCTTGGCCACGTTGTTGNAAATGGATTCGCAATTTCACAAACATTTCTTGTTGAAATTCAACAAAGCTTTGATATTTTCAGTTCTCCTTGGCCACGTTGTTGTGGACTCTTCTGGAAATGGTCATTTGATCAACCACAATCCGCACCATCACAGGGAGGAGCTGGATCCGGATGGAAAATACCGACTAGAATGGCTGACGGATTGGACCGAGAAATCTATAACTTTTAACGTAACAGCAGAAACTAGAGGATGGATTGGTTTCGGACTATCCAGCAAAGGGGAAATATCTTCGGCAGATATTGTCATCGGAGGAGTGAGGCCAAACGGAGAAACGCACTTTTCGGATAGACACGGCGTTGCTGGAAATGGAAGAAATCGGTTTCCAGAGGTGGACGACGACGGGGGTCAAGACTGGAAGCTTCTTGGAGCTTGGGAAAACGACACCCACACTTTTCTCAGTTTTTCCAGACCATTTGATACTTGCGACCCTCAAGACTATCCAATTACGGAGGATAAGATTTCGCTGATTTGGGGATTCGGGGAGGATGACGAGCTGCTCGAGGATCGTCATCGTCATCAGCATTACCAAACGTGGGGAAAATACAATGTGTATTTGCTGACCCCGGACTACACTCCCCCAGTTGAACGAGACGAGAATAGTGGAGCAATCAAAAGGATTTTATTAGGGGTTCCGGAACTGGAGGAGAATTTCGAAACGTGGACGATTTCAACGAAATTGGAAATCCCATCTAGAGACACTACGTACTGGTGCACCGTTCACACTCCACCTAAACTAGATAAAAAACATCACATCATCGGGGTAAGCCGCAAGGGCTGTTTTACTCCAAGATGGATACCAAATCCGACCAAGCCCTTTTTGTCTTCTTTTAGGTGGAAACAAGATTCCCCTCAGAGGAAAGCCGACAGTTTGTCCATCACATCACCCTCCGGAAGTGTCATGTGCCGCCAGAGCTGGATCCGTCAGCGCTATATGAGCCATTCGTCAACTCCTCTGGAGACGTCTGCAATGTGCAGCGATTTGGCGGCTCTGCCATTTCAACCAAGTATTGCACAGAGTGGAGTTGGGTTTGGACTGTTGGAGGAAAGGTATCACTAAACTAAGAAAAAAATTAATAACATGGGTTATCTTTTTAGCTAGAATTTGAATGCTTTCCGTTTCGTTTCGTGTTTTTTCTTTGCATTAGGCATTCTTCTTCCCACCTCAGTTCGGAATCCCAATTGGAGGCGGCGGCGGCGGCGGGACACCTCCCAACGAGTTCTTTGTTGCACAAGTGCACTACAACAATCCAGCCATGTCATCAAATATAACGGTTGAAGCGAATATAGACTTCTTTTATACAAGCAATCTCAGGTAGGGTAAAATCCTTATATGATTAATTATAACTAACCTTTTGACCTTAGTGATTTTGGATCCTGTCGACTTTCTCGTTCTCGCTTGTACTAGGCCAAAGGATGCAGGGATTTTACTGGTTGGAGCACAAGTGCCTGGCCTCCCCCCAACAATCCTGATTCCACCAAAGTCGGTAAATCACCATGTATATGTCCACTGCAGTCCCGAGTGCACCAGAGAAATGTTCCCCCCGGAATCGGGAATAACCATTTCGGCTGGATTGCTTCATGCTCACAACTCGGCCGTCGGCCTCCGACTCCAACACTTTCGAAATGAGCAAGAGCTCCCTTGGATATTGGCGGACACCAATTATGACAACAGTTTCCAGCAGTGGCGAGTTTTAGGAGAGGAAGTGCGTGTTCTTCCAGGAGACCAGCTTACACTTGGTTCAACAGAACAATAACAAAACAAAAACATCAAGAATCAATGCACTTTCCCCACATGATCACTTTGAATTTTCGAATTTTTCCAGAATGTACTTATGATAACAGTTGGACAAACTCTAGTGTCGTCGGCGGCCTCTCCACGCGAGAAGAAATGTGCACTGCTTTTCTGTTGTATTACGCCAAACTTGGGGATTATGGGAATTGCATTGGTGAAATGAAGGATGAGGAGAGCATGGAGACCTTTTTAGGAGTCAATAACATTTCCTGGTAAATAAATACGATTAATTTACGTCATCCCATCCATCGGAAAATGACGACGAGTAGAATATAATTGTTTGAATCTGTTTTATTCTGTATGACTGAGGTCACCATCCCATTTGCAATATGTGGTAGTTCCCCCTCATCCTCTTGCTGGCTCTCCAATGACCCAAGTCTCGGATAGCGTGGACTGGACTCGGGAGAAACGTGAGGAATTACAGAGATTCCACTTGACTCATCCGCAAGTCAATTTATGCCCAAAGTTCGTGCCGGATAGGCGAAACGGGAGTGGATCATCATCTTTGCATTTGGCTAAATATCCTTTGAAGGCTACGTCTTACAAGCCTCAAATGAATTGCCCCGGACAAGGATGAAGCATACTATTATGCTTTCCAGTGAACCGTCACATTTCTGGAACATGTCCCGTTTTATATCAACACGTCGTCGACATTCAATTCCTTAAACCAATCATATTCACTTGAAATTAGAAAATTTGCTGTTTCACTGTTTGCTACAATTGGTGCTTCAATGGTCAAAGCTTTAAGATGAGCCAAGACAAGAAATATTAATTTTATATATACTTATGCCATAAGGCTGGGCTAATAAAGTTGAAATGTAGGCAATATCGTATCAACTAATTTATGTAATGCTTTAATTTGTGGATACTATCCTAGTATTATTCGCAAATACAACACGGGCAAGGGCAATCAAGAAAGAAAAAAATGATATTTTCATATTTCGGGAACAATATACAATTAGGTAACTATAGTCATGTCATGTTCGTAACTTATACACACGATTGAATTTTTAAAAAAATTGTTTAGTACTAGATTTTCCATGGTCGCATCCTCATCCACCCCCGCCACTACCGTATCATCCGAAGCTAATATCATGCAGTTCCACCACCTGAATAGTAATTCGCCAGGTTAGTTCCATCTCCACCCTAAAAGAATTAAAAATTGTAGTCAGCATTTTATATATAAGATTAAGACAGCAACGCTTTCTAACTTTTTTTTAACTTAAGGTTTCGGTTTTCATTAAAATAGCAAAAAGTTTCCAGGAATTATAATGCTTTTGAGGCTCCGCAAGCAGGCAAGCACATCTATTAATACTAGGTAAATATATAAATATATATGCATGCTTACCAAAGGGACACCTGAGCCTCGCCCACCGACACCGAAATACATATATACACAGGCCAACAGCAACGCAAATACTGCTACGGAAATCACACCTACCACAACGATTACAATTCCCATTGTGGTACACTTTCAGTGTCAAAAATCCTGTGAAAATCGTGAAGGTTAAGAGTTCCCGTTCCCGGTGTCCATACAGTGGATTCACAGGGAGAGAGAGAGAGACAGAGCAAAAAGATGACTACCCGCATGACCATCATGTGAACTAGTTTAAATATGGCCTGTAAGACTAATAATATGCTCTACTCGCAAGAAGTCTATCTATATCTCCTACTACGTACGTACATGAACCCCCTGGTTTCCGGTCTGCTAAGCAAGCAGTAATTGGCTATGGAACACTTCAGCCGTAGTAATATGCCCAACTCATTCGACATTATCATTTTTACTTCTGCTCTGCACAATGAAAGTCAATACCTGGTTCTGCTCTAAAAGCAGAATCCATCCTCCCTCGATGAGTTTGATTGCAATGCAAAACATGGAGAGAACACATCAAAAACAGGGGAGCAATGCAGTTGAAAAAATTCAATCCAGTCGACCTTGACTATAGTTAACTGAACTAACAAGACTTGTTGTAAGTCTGACTCACGTGATCCATCGAGCATGGTCCTCTACGTAAAACATCATCTCCTGGTTCCAGTTTTACCACTTGCATGTTAATCCACAGCAAATATTAAATATTCTGAGTAAAGAATGGAACATGCAGCTGGTGATACATAGTTTGGGCTAATGTGGGATGTTACTGGGTAAAATACAGAGGCTGGAATACATTATCCATTCACAAAAACAAGCACGCGGTATTTAGCCTTAACAGAAGAACTATCAGTCAGTGACCAACATTCTTAATTCTATTCTTTGAACACAATGATCTGCAATTAAACCGTGATTCCTTCCGTTTCTTTATTATGCATACAACTTAGCTATTAAGCTCTAGCCCACTTCGCCTCATTATTGACCAGAAAACAATTGTCTGGATGATTGATTTTGTTTTAATGGAAGGACTACTTTACACGGGTACATATGCAAAGAAAATGGAGTGAATTTTTATGTTACTGGGTAAAATACAGAGGCTGGAATACATTATCCATTCACAAAAACAAGCACGCGGTATTTAGCCTTAACAGAAGAACTATCAGTCAGTGACCAACATTCTTAATTCGATTCCCAACATTCGATTCGATTCGATAACATTTTGTCCCAATCACTTCATCCCGAAACAATTTAATACCCAATCAGTTCATCCCAATCATTTCATCCCCAAAGGAAAAGGAGTAAGGCTTTTAAAGATAAAGTGGTATCCAACAAGAAACTCAAAAGTAATGCACATACAACTCACAATAGGATTGAGAGTGATTGAGAATGTTAAGGACGTTTACAATAATCCTGATGTGGATATGTAGGTTAAAACGAGAATCCATCCGTCGCTTCTACTTCTAACGCGAAATTTACATATAAGTGCTAAGGATTCAAGGAATCGATGCCAACCACTAATCAAATCCCGGATCTACCATACATGTAGCGAGTTCCAACCAAAGTAAAAATCGGCACTTATAGATATAATTCTATTTTTTAAATCCTAACCCTTTTGCTTTGGGGATGAAATGACTGCACTGGGATGAACTGATTGGGGATTAAATGGTTTCGGGATGAAGTGATGGGGACGAAATGATTCGGGGATTAAATGATTGCGGGATGAAATGATGGGGATAAAAAGATTGGGATGAAGTGATGGGGATGAAATGATTGGGATGAAAGTGTCGGACACCAACTCCATGTTCTCCAACATTTTAGTAAGTGCGCAAATTAAATGCATTACAGACGGTCAGGGGTAAATCATAATAAGCTAACATTTAATAGGCAGCGAGCTAATAAAGCTATAAAATAAAATCCTTGACCACCACTGCCGCTCAGCTTTCTAAATCCTTTACTGAGTGTTTATATAAATAGAATACACGTGGCAAACCTTAAAGTAAATTAAATAACTAGAGCGTTAATAGTCAAACATAATAATAGCATCCACAGTACGAAGTAGCAGTACTAGAAAATAGTCCATTACAAAATCTGGTCCGATAACGAAAACACCGCAGCGAACTCTAATCAGCGAAGGAGTTTTTTTCAAAATTAAACTCCTCCTCGTTTTCCTAATCGCGCAATCCCGGTCCGCCCTACGCCTGAGTTCTACCACAATAGTACCTCCTTTTCTTGCAGAGTTTGCCGCAATCGGCAAAATGGCAATGAGTGCAAGTAGACCAAAGGCTACAGATATAGAAATATTAAGGTAAACCAATCCTTGCATCTTTTCATAGCCTTTTCAAGTAACCAAATTGCACCAACTATACCAAACATGATGACTGTCAGGATAAATCCTATGCTAAAATCCAAGTGTTTGTCGACCAGAGAATGCAGAACACAAAAATGAGCGTATCGTCTGATATTAACTTCTAATGGTAAATGCTGACTAATGTCAATTCCTTCTTCAAACATTCGGACGGCTTGAAAAACTATTAACAGACCCTAGCCAGAGGTTTTAAAAAATATACAAAGAGAGAGGAAATTCATAACCAGCCGAATAACTATGGGAAAAAGATTTGCCATGCAAGACGAGTCGTTCCCAGTTCAAGGACCCCTTCCAAAATAAAGTATGGGGAGTCAGTGTCCCCCAGAAAGCTTCCTAGGAGTATGACGAATGGAGCAAACCCCGTTGAAACCGCAACCAGAATCATCACAACAATGTAGCGGTTGTCCACGTTGATTTCCCTTGTTCCGCCGTGTCGGGTATCTGAAATTGCAAAACAAAAATTTAGTTTAAAATTTCGCTATACAAAAAAGTAAAGTAGAGGGCTACCCACCATCAAGCAATCCGGAATATAAGATGGGCTTGCTTATATGTTTGCAGGATCAATCCCAGGTTTTTTACGCCAAAAACGAAAGCTGTTCGCGTGCACGCAAAGCTGTTCATTGCAAACAGTAAGAGTAGAGCAATGTAAAGTTGCCGATATTCGTCATGATAGGGGACCAGCTTAAGGGCAGCCAGGCTTATTACTCCATAGAGAAGAATCCAAAAGGTGGACAACAAGCGTTCAACCCAGACCTTTTCGGATTTAGTTAGAGGTAGCCCTGTAAAGTCGTCATTCCGCCTAACTGGAATTGGAGGTGCGTAGCGGAAGATTCGCGAAAAGAGCATAAATGCTCTCTTTTCAGTTTCTGTCAGCATCTCGGGACGTATATCGTGTTTTATACTGCTTTAGAAAAGGACATACCACAAAGCTAAAAATGCAAAATACGATAATCCTTTTGCCCATCAATATTTCATAGCCACCACAAATAATCCTGCATATTTACCTGGCTTTTGTGGTTTTCCATTTAGTCATCCAACATTGTCAAATAACTAGTTTTTGTTTTCTCTACTACAACAGATTTTATCAGAAAATTTATAAAAAAACTGTTTGCGCAATCCTCGTCTTAGTGTTCATAAAACTCCAAAATGTTCAAAAGTGAGTATTACGGGATAACTCCATCCGAATATTTGTCAATCTGGGCAAATGCTTTACTACTATTTTTCAGTTTTCAATCCACTTTTTCTTGTACATAAAGTGTTTTTTGGGAAATTAATCGTAGAAGATGGGTTATTTTTTCAGACAATTGTCTGGATGATTGATTTTGTTTTAATGGAAGGACTACTACACGGGTACATATGCAAAGAAAATGGAGTGAATTTTAAGATAAATGCTTTTTTGATACGGCTGTAATAGCAAAACTAATGAATAATTTTCAAAGTAGCAAGACCTTGCTCGTGGAATTGGAAACTTGTAAAATCAAAATAGAAAAATCGTGGATTAAAACTAGGAAGTTTACAAAAAAATTAAAACAATTCTTGTTTCATTAGTCATAAACACAAATAAACCAAGGAAGTGTAATTGAATCATCCGCGGATACTTAAAAGTAGGTCAAGTAATGTTCCGCTCTGAAATATTGTTGAATGCGACCGATATTATTGAAGATGTAATAGGACCTGATTATGGATGTAGCCACAAGTTATGGGGTAGTCGATAACTACTTCAAAAACTATAAACAATGAAGGTCTTGTTTGTGAGCAGAGAAACCTCTTGATATTTGTATACGCATGCATACTTACCAAAGTAGCGCCACGCCACCGTCACCCCCCCCCGCAGCAACACTCCTAGTGGATGCACAGAAAAATTTTAAACATGATGACTACCTGACCAAATAAGTATTAAAGTAGTGCACCAAAGCAGGCAGGCACACAAGTTGTGCAAACAAAATTGCAAAATTATTTGCTAGTGTGTTATGAGATTGAGGAAAACACGGAAAGTTGTTAAAACAAAAACATGATAAAACGCCAAACAAGAGTAGAGTTCCACCAAATAATAATGTTTTTCCATCTTCATCAAGGAGGCATACTCGTTGATAACCGGATAACATGTAATAAATTCTAAGAACCTAGTACGTACAATTATTACGTATATAAAATATGCCATGCAGCATGGAGCAGGATTGAAGTTCATGTTCCCAAAGCAATGATCACACTACTATGTTGTATGTATCGTGGTTTAGAGAGATAACAAGCAACTATATTCACTTTGAGACTGTTGTCAGGTTGTGGGCCAGCCGTGCCACTACTACTACTACTACCATCACTATCATTAGTCGCATCTAGTAGTAGGTATATCCTGGGGTTTCCATTCAGGTGAGGATTCTGTGAAGCGCCTGACGTCAGCAGACTTCCACAATTTACTACGTACATGACTCAACCGGACCGGATGCTCTATACCGAGTACAAAATAATTACCTATGCAAGTATAAACTCAATCCTCCACATATTATTATTATGATGAAAGTGACGTGGTTCAAAGGGAAATATTATCCCATTGTAAAGTAAAATACATATGAGCTCTCAAGCAAGCAGCAAAAGTCAACCTTTTTTACTCCGAGTTTTAGTCAAGGAAGTAATTTTTTTCGAGACTCAAACCGGTGAGTGACTTCCTAAAATCCAATACGGGTGAAAATTTGATCGCAAAAAGTCGTACCATATAATTAGTATAATTAGTCAGTCAGTGTCATTATTATTACGAAGCACATTATTATGCCATTTGAAAAAGGAATACAAATTTTCTTTGTGGCTGGGTGGTGCGTGTGCCTGCTTCTTATGCCTCTCACTTTCTTCGGGTAAGCCAAAATGGCTGTTATAACCATAACCAGTGACTTACTCATTCATTTTGAATAATATAACATAATATTGTACTTGTAAGATACTAGTGTTACTAGGTAGTTTATAGATTATTGTAATATTTAACCGCCTTAATTTCACTTTTAGAATGGTTCCAGTTCCAGTAATTTTTGGCGTAGCAGCATTCACTATTTTTGGGACTTTTATTGGGCACATTACAATGATATTAATTTCGAGTGCGCGTCGTTCCTCTTCCACTAAAAGGAACGGGGTTCTGGAAGCTCCCGTTGTTGCTCAACCAGTCATATTGAATGGTAGCTCTAAAAAAGATTTATTTTTAGCCTCTAAATTTTAGCTTAGTAAATTGCTGTCGGGAATTACAATTTTTATAACTAATAGTTGTCGCCATAATTATTAATCTCCTGTCGGACAAACTGTATTTTTTCAGGTGACATCGAGCCAGGGCAGCAGGGTAATAACGGCCTCATTGCCGCCCCTGTTGACTGTCAACAAGGACTACAACCCCCAGCCCCCATTGTCGCGTACAAACCACAACCCCCGCCGTATCACCACTGCATCAATGAGAATGAGAAGAGGCCCCAGCCTACACTTCGTCATTGATTCAAGTCTCTTCACTTCACGTGTAGGGGACCTCAAGACGGGATATAGAAAAATCCAAATTGTTTAGCTAAGAATGCTAATTCCCCAGTTTTTTATTGATTAAATTTCTATTTTCTACTTGTTTGGTGTGACATCTGCTACACACGTGCAGTTTAAAACATGGAAGCTAGTTTAATTGTCCAGTGAAGTAGAGCTACATTGATAATTCATTATCCTCATTCACACGCAGAGTTTATATGCCAATTGATAATACTAAACGAGAAATACATATTGATAATACTAAATACTTATTTTAAATTATTTTGTGCAATGTTGTTTTAACATGGGAAGAAGCGAAGTTAGTAAAGCTAGTATTCTTACTTACTGATTCAGAGACATGCATCAAGCCACACAACCGCAGCAGTCAAAAAAATGTGTGAACAATAATGCAAAAGTTCATTAACTGGATTGAAATTCAACAGACTACAACACGTTTTGCAGGATGTTGTTAACCATATCACAGCAATGCATGTACTCAACACCAAGATATTATGCGGTAGTGGCTTTGTGGCGAATTAATTAAAAATAATAACTCAAAAATTCCAACACATTTTGAAGCTCACACGAAGGAAGCCTAAAATGGAAGTATAGGGATTGTTGACTACGCAGTAAGTACATATTAAAGTGAAATGTGATGATGGACAAATGAAAACACACTCGTCATTATCGAGTTAGTATATCAATTGTGGCAGAAACTGAGTGCCTTGGCTGGGTATACTGATCCCATGCAACAAATTGCCTTTGTAATTAAAAAAATTTGCCGACAAATTTTATGATTTTCATGAAGGTAATTATATTTCCAGAATAGTGTATAAATATATGTGACTAATAATAATTGATCTTATAACTTGTGCACGGCTATAATTAAAACTTGTTCAGTCAGTTGACCCTCCCCCGCCACCGCTATCACAGCCGCCCCCACCACCACTATCACCTCCACCCCCGCTACTACTGTCACATCCACCGCCGCCGCCACTATCCCACCCACCCCCACCAGTATCAGTTCCACCACCACCTCCATAGTAATCGTTTGAACTCGTCCATCCAGAGTCATTTCCCATGTTAGTACTCCAGAAATGGTTATCGCTACCCCCACTCCATCCATTCTTTCCATTACCCTGAAAACAGTTAAATACAGAAGGATTTTAAAATTAGTTCGAGCTATTTTATGATTTACGCCCACCACCCAAAACTTTAGAGAGAAAAATAGTTTGGGTTCGTGTAAACTGCTTACTGAATGGGCGCCGGCGCCGCCTTTCCCACTGCAACCCGCACATATGCACGAAACCATTATCAAAACAAATATTACTGCGAAACAAATAACAATTATCAGCGGGATTTCCATTTAAATTCGTAACTGGAAACTTGGGAGAGAACTCGTAAATCCTGTCCAAAAATGATCAACTTTAATAGTTCCGCTCGCACTCCAGTGGTTTCAGTGAGAGAGCACTACGACAACTGACAGAGTTGTCATACACCAACAAGTGGTTTTTTTTTCATTTTGCTAGCACGACACATTATGTTGCAAAATTCATGAGTTCGCTTTGCTCATGTGATCGCTTAAGTAGTTCAGTAGATGTGCGTCACATAACCTCATTATTACTTCAAGTTGTGTTTGGATGTGAATGATACCCATATCCTTCATAGTAGTAAAGGTAGTGAATAATACGCGAATGTGGTAAATATGGTCACAAAATAGTACTTCCTCTAAACATGCAAAAGTTCCTCTCCGTGAGTTTAATCTGAATGCAGCTTTTCCTCATAATATTTTACATATTCTATTACAACATTGAGCTTTGAGGCGTTGCAGGATAACGGCAACAACAGGATACACGGACTGCTGGTTCATTCACCCGTCAGACTCGCATGTACCTACCGCATGTGCCTGATAGCACGCATTGATTATTGCCTACAAATTAGGAAGCCAATACCACATTAGACGTAAATATGTATCAAAAACGACCCGCAAAAACTTTTGTTGTTAAATGGGATAGCGGCTTGTCTGTCTAACCAGTATATGCAAACGTGTCCAGTCTGTATTATGTCCAGTTACTCCATCCAAAATTTGCTCAACGAATTTTGATATTTTTCCCCAGGAACTTAGGGAAGAGGGAAACCTTTCAACGCCCACGTCACGTTGTCGTCCTCGATGCAATTACAGCGAATAGATCACACAATCACAGTACCCTAACCCACTGCCACACTCAATATCAATAATTGCGTAAGTAAATATTATGGCTTACTCAACGCAGAACTGGCTGACGTCAGCAGATTGCCTTTACTGCGTACACGAATGTAAGTATAGACACACACACACACAGTGACACACAATAAATAACACAACACAATTCAGTCAGTTGTAATGCAGATTCGCAGCCACTGCGAAAGTCATCATGATGTGCTCGCTGCTTCATTCTCTGGTGCAGTGTTGTTGTGGATGCGTTATGATTCCTTGTCACACCACATGCTCATTATTTTTAATCTTATTACTCATACTCATCTTATTACTAATTTTTTTCCACAGGCAACCCATTTTATAATCTTCTCTCGGTTTCATTTCAATAATGCACTTGTTTTCCTGCTACTACTGCAACAGTTGTGCAACCGGTATCCATTCATTCCTACAGATAAGAATTTAGAGAGCTGCTGGATAACCGTAACGAAGCACGTTGTGGAGTGGTTCATTCACCTATCTGGCTTGGTATCTCCATGTTTCAATGAAGCAACAGGTGGCACGTGTGCTTTTTGCAAGAATAAGTACAAAAGCAAGTAAGAGCTGATCCAAATAATTATTTTATTAACTCAACGACGAATGGTTTCTTCACTGTAGGTTCAGAAAACTGGCTGACGTCAACATTATGAACGCCATTATTGCGCACTTTATTATTATTGCGCAATTATTATTTATTGCTATATTGATTTTATTGAAGTACAAATGAGTGCGTTTGCCTTCCTGGCTATTATGTTGTACCGTATCATCCAACCAATATTTCAAATAGCAAAGTATAGCCATAGGGAATAATGTGCTGTCCTCCGAAAGCCATTGGCCCTTGGCAAGTTATCTACCAACAAATACACAATTCTGTAATTGGATTGTCAAGTCAAAGGTCAAGTCAAAACTTTCGAGCAAAAATTAACGAAACGAACGAATGAATAAACGAAAAAAACCAAACAAGACATAAGCTGCGTTACGAAAATTTTGCAACTGTTGATTTATTGTGTCTCTTCTCAAAACGAAAAAAACATTGGCTGGTGACGATGCATGCTCGTCAGTTGGATTCCTCTTCTTCTTCTCTCGCTTAATAAATCAGTGGATAATATGGAGAGCAGGGATCTGTAGGATCTTTCAAGCTTGAAGTTGGAATTACAATGGAACCTGACATCCTAATAGGAGTGCTAACAGCCTTAGATTGTCTTGCAGTAGTTCGTATTAGTGGTGGTGACGGTTTGCATGATACGGTTGCCCCGATGTGGGCGCCGTGTCCTGATGAAGATGATTTTGACCAGACCAGATGATGAATGAAATGTGAT
>JAANSN010003710.1:0-17473 GCA_036850665.1 Dicranocentrus wangi | reverse complement strand
ACCTTCCTACATTATTGCCAAGAGCTGTCCCTTGGTTATTTCTTAATTCCTTCCATCCTGGAAGAGACTTCCGAGAAACCAATTCGGAAAATTCCCAATTCAGGAAATCTTTTCTTTAACTAAAAGCATAACTGGGTCTTTACACAAACCCTTATTTCTACAAGCACCGATCGCATCATATGTATTACGCATTTCATGCATGGTTTACAGCCATAAGGTTCCGAACCTGAGCATTTTGTAAAGCATAACCACTAAAAAAAACTGCAAACGCACTTTACTCATCAACAATCTTTACAATTTGCTTCCGTCGGAATTTGATATCTACTCCCATCAGTACTCTTACATAATAATAGCATAGCTAAATTTTCGCCAAGGTCGACATTGGGAAAAACCCAATTCCAGTACATCATCTCGTATTATTATTATCCTGGATGGTTACAGGTCAAATGTGCAGAAACTCACCCACATTGCACACCTATAAAACGCAAGCTACTTGCTTATCTCATCATCACAGCAACTTAACTGGTCGGATATCAACCCAGTAGCTCCCTCCCACCTCGTACGGGATAAATCTGCTTTTAATTTGGTTCACAGTTAAAAATGAAAACAGTTAAAGACTTTCTCGTGTTGGTGGTCCTTCTTCTTTGCATCGTTGTTAGTTGTTAATGTAACTCAAGGCAGGTACAACAATCTTCTTTTACTCTCATGAATAAGTATTGTTTTGGTATAGCTCTATATAAGATTTAGTTTAGTGTTGTATGTGTTTATAGCCATAGTGCATAAGTGAAGCTGGCTGAAGCTCGAATGCATGCTTTGTATATGGCACCTGAAGGTTGCTGGTAATGTTGTTATTTAGGTACTTTAGCATGTGCTGGTCGGAATGGATGGATCCTATGTTGTCTATAGGCAACTACGGATGAGTGTTATGTATAAGGTGTATGCTAGTCTAATATTATGTTAGTTATATGAGTGTGTGATAGACTGAAGCTTTAAGCCATGTTATTTAGGTATGCTCTGAAGCTCAGTCTGGATGTATGTTTATGCTATTATATGATGATGAAATGATGTTCCTTGTGTGCTTAAGCTATCTCTCGTATGTATGTGATGCCATATATATATCCATGAAATCATGCTTGTCGATACATTACAATTTGGGCTACTGACTTGTACAGACATAATAAAATACTAAGAATAAACTAAAACCATGTTCCTCCAAAATATCCATAAAAATAGACAAACATATAACAGTATATAGAGTTAAGCAGTAGGCGAGCATTCTAATAATCATTATGGTTATTAAATATATATTCTTTCTGATGATATCCCGAATATGTTAGGTTTGCAATGCTACGAGTGCCATTTCACTTTTCTGGCTGGAATGGAGATGGGTGATAAAGAATGTATAATTGGGAGTACTTCCGAGCAACTGGAACAATTCCTGGTTGCAAACGTGTAAGTTAACCTCACATTTTTGGACAACATCCTTCCTCAACTTGTCCGACAAGTAGTTTTCCGCCCCTGTTGTATTTCGAACCGTTCGAGAATGCTGCAAAAGCAAATCCTTGTCCTGCTTCGCTGAAACCATCACCCTGTGTATTTCTGCAACAACGGAATCCGACAGGCGGATTCCGCCTCCAGTATAACGAAATCCAGCAGTTGGTACAGCTCCGAGAACTTCCTCGTGGGGCCGGCCCTCACATTGTGAACACAGTGGCGGTGGCACGCTGACGACTTCAATTCCAAAAGAACTCCCTCCTGGCGATGATGATGCTCCAGTGGGACCGAGAACCACTCCAAGGTCGACTTTCAAATATCTGGTCAACAATATAAAACCCAGAATGGCAGAGTTCTTCTTGTTGTTGTTGGTATTTTTCTCTATGGTCGTCGTGAACACATGTTTCGGCTTCCGCCGCACTGTTCGAAATCTTGAAACACATGAAGCAACCACCACCCTCCTGGGGCTCCAACTTGAACGCCATATTATTTATTCAATTTTGTTATCTTCAGACGCCACAAATACAAAAATACACAGAATTAATATGAGCGCAGCGTTTTTTCACTGTTTATCTTTATCCCTTGACGAGGTTTTGAATGCAATTTTTTATGCAGTGGGAAATGAATCATATTATATCATGCCATGTCATGCGGCACATTATATGAGAAAGCACTATCATTTTTAATTTTTTACTATGTTTGATATTACTCTACCAGTTTAAAAATAAATAAATAATTAACTCTAACTTCCTTTTTCCTCAAAATACTCTGATTATAATAATTACATAGGTATTAGTAGTGTGAGTGGGACGCCGACGACGATGCCAAGTGAACTGAACAAAGTCGTAAAGTCGTACTACACTTGCTGCACCTGACATTATGACACCCGAGAAAATATCATCCAGAATGACAGTGGAGTAACAGTCACCGTATAGGATGTGTAGGTCACAGAGTCTGGGACCCTGTGATTTGCTCAGGCTGTGACCTTTCAGATCAAGTTAATGTGGGAGGGGACACGGCAGCTGACTGAAGGTCACACCTCCTGCAACCTTTAATACAATTTTAAGGCTCGAACTCAATCAGTAAGTATTTCGACAAATCTAATTGCACCATCTGAAAGAGCACATACGAATGCCCTTATTTGAGTACCGGAGCCCTCAATATAGCTATTCTACTTAAGTACAACAACGAAATTAGAATTCTTCCCTATCCCTTCTGTATATTTGCTTTCCCGAAAAAGTCTAAAGGTGGAAGAATAGTGCACACCCTGTGCAACCTTTGGGTCCCAGATTCTGTGACCTACACATCCTATACGGTGACTGTTACTCCACTGAATGAGAATCCGGTCGCAGCTACTACTGATGATGAGATGTGACATCTGTCTGACTGAAGCATGTTTAGTCTGCCTGGGGGATTCGGGAGAAGCAAATTGTATTGTATTGCAAATCCCTTATCATGCCATGCGCAACATCCGCTACGGCCTTAAAACTATTATACATGTTATTTTAAAATGACACAAAAATTCGCTCTTTTACAATATTTATTCCGTTCCGGAAAGTACTGATTTGATACAAAACAAAAAATTGTCATCTCAATTAGCATACACACGTGGATTAATTTATAGTAAACATTTATTTGGACTCTGCTATATTATAATTATCCTAAATCCCAAGGATCAAATCTCCGATGCATTCTTCCCCTCCAGCTTGCTCGTATTCCATTGTCTCCATTTCCTGTTTGACGGCTTCTTGGAAAGCCTCTGTAAATCAGGAATGAAACAACATGGTTTACAAATTATTTCAGGAGACACAACAATTTATCTGAATTTTAGTACTTATGGTCAACCATTTCAATTTGAGACTGTAAAAAAATTGCAGATTCACTCACCTGAGGTTGGGATTTCTTGTCCTAATTCACCACCACAACCACCACGTTCCCCAGGAGAATCCACAAGAAGGGAGTTTATTGCAACGATGAGAGGATGACCATTATTGGATCCTTCTGGTTTGAGTCCCAGCTCGTTCATACTTGTCCCAGCTATTATTTGGCTCTTCTGAAGCTCCATCAGCCGCGGCACCAGTTGATCCATGTGGCAGCGGATAAAATGACTTATAACATTGCCCTTGCGCGTCATTGGCTCACAGGCGCAGAAACTACAAGTATACTTTTCATGGCCCACCTTGGGAATCTCAATACCCTCAAACAGCGTCACTATTGCTCCTTCAAACTGCTCCGGAGTCAGACTCGGCTCTTTGTGGTTTGCGAAAAAGTGGGAGCGGTGCTTCCAGAACTTGTGTTGGTACAGATTTGACCAGCGCGGGAATGACTTGAGGCATAGCTCGCACTCCAAAGATGACGATGACATTCCTCCTCCACCAGTTTGGACAACTAGTTTCTCATCATTGTTGACATCTGCATCTGCTGGAGGAGGTGGAGAAGGAGGCAGTAGTCTTATTCCGCTTTGCAGCTCCATCAGTCTTGGCAACAACTGGTCCATGTGGACCCGGATGAAATGATTCTCGATCCTGTCCCGTCTGCTCATGCAAACAATTTTATTCTCGCAAAATATACACTTATATGCACCAGGGCGAATTTTGGGAATCTCAATTTGCTCAAAAAGCGTCACCAGTAGCCGCTCAAAGGCGGCCCAAGTTAGAGTCGGCTCCTTGTGTTTTGCGAAAAAATGGGAGCGGTGCATCCAGTATTTATGGTTGTGGAGGTATGACTTCCTCTTAAACATTTTGGAGCAGATGTTACATTTAAAAGTGGATCCGGCGGCGGAGCGACATGACTGGTGAGAGGAGATGAGTTCCCTCGGGATTTCCTTGTTGCAGATGCTGCAAGAATAGTACCCGTTGACAAGTTTCTTGAATGAGATCCCGGCTACGTAGAGAATGCTGGAGGCTGCCACTAATTGTAAATTAGTAGATTCAGGGCTTGTTTTAATTTGATGGTTGACGACTTCATTTGTCTTCATCTCTGCCCCATCGCCAACTTGTTGAATCATATTATTATTATTATTTTGCGGTTGTAGTTCCATCAGCCTTGGTACTAGCTCACCCATGTGGTGCCGGATTAAATGAGTCTGGGCTCGGCGCTTGCCATTTTTTGGAAAACGATTACAGAAACCGCATTTATACGCACCGCCAACGCCACCGTCACGCTGGAGAACACTGTCAAAGAGCGTACCTAGCACGCGCTTAAACTCCGCTGGGGTCAGACTCGGGCTTTTGTGCTGGTCGAAAAAGAGTTCCCGGTGCTTCCAGAGTTTGTGGTCTTGGAGGGCGCCGGTGCGTCTAAAACTTATGGCGCAGATGGGACATTTGACGACGACGCCGCCGCTCTTTCCGGCCAAGTTGTGAACCTTTTTGTGAGGCTGGATGCAATGCTTCAGTACTGCTTTGCCGCAGTTGGAGCATTGATATCTACCGCTGGCGAGCTTCTTGAATGAGATAATAATTCCATCTTGGGATTCCTCCTCGGACACGATAATTTTCGTTTTCATCAAATTGGGCTCAGGATTATTTTGTGGAGGGTCACGGCCTTTATTACTTATATCATCCATCTTTGCTGCGTTCTTCTTGTTGTCACAATCTTCCCGTGGAAAATGCTTGGGTTCTGATCCCGTCAAAAAAGAATCTAGAGACGAAAACGAGTCACAAATTTGCATTTAGAACTACATAATTAACTATAGTTCTTAGTTTTAATTACTTACTGTCCAACCGACGCAGGTCCACCCTGGGCAAAGTCCTTTTAATCAAATTCGAACCTAAAAAACAAAATAAAGTCAATTAATTAATAATAATAATTTAATTTACATACTTTTAATTGTCACGATGTAATTTAAGTCGTCTCATTCATATCAATCATTCTGTAACGTGTAAAAAACCTCACTTTTTTGCAATACTTCCTTCCTCAACTTGTGCCTTCGCGACAACAACAATGTGGAGGCTTCTCCTAAATCATCATCTTCAGGACGTGTCGTCCCCCTTTTGTCACAAGCTGCAGCTCCAGCAACCATCACTCCATGTATTTCTGCAACAACGGCATCCGCCTCCAGTCTGACGACATCCAGCAGCTGGTACAGCTCCGAGAATTTCCTGGTGAGGGCTCCACACCGAGAACATAATGGCACGCCGCTGACGACTTCTTGTTCTTCTTCACTTCCAAAGGATCTCTTCCCAGGCGAAGCTCCACCACGACGGGTGGTGGTGGCGGTGGCGGTGCCGCCGAGAACATTCCCAAGGTCGAGTTTTAAATATCTGGTCAACAGTTTAAAAGGCAGAATGGAGGTGTTCTTATTGTTATTTTCGGGCTCGGCAGTACTGTTCGTAGAAATCTCTGTGAAGCACATGAAGCAACCCCCCCTCCTGGGCTCTGACAACAGCGCCATATAGACTGAATAACACAAAAAGTAGTATTAAACTAGACAAAATATTAGTAAATAATTAGTAAGTTAATTATCATCGCTCACTTTAAATTAATCTCAACTCAACAACAAGCTCAACCTGACGCTCACAATTTTTCTCTTGGCAAAAAGCAAAACAACGACAACAACAATAGCAGCTGATTTTGAACCCAAGTCCGCCTCATTAAATGGGGCAAGTCGAGAGAATAAGAGGCGCAGCAGGCAGGATGATCGTGAAAATGCAGGAACAAAGAAATACAGAGAGAGCGTGAGAGTGGTCCACTGTGCTGACGTCGGCTTTCCTCTAAATCTTTTATAATTTGTGTAATTGACGTAACTCCTGTAATCTTTAATCCGTGCATCGTCACTTAATTTATTTATTATTTTAACCTAAGATTATAAAGAGGAATTAAAAAGATTAGTTAAAGATCGAGTATAATACTTACTCAAGATTCATAATAGTGTATAATAAGCATTTTTTTATTAAGGGATAGTCAAGAGAAATTCATTTCAAACTGCTTCATCGTTCGTTCGTCGTCAAATTTGGTTATTTTTCTACTTGCTTGTCAATAATAATAATAATAATAACAATAATGAACGTTAGACAGTATAATTTTAACATGTGGAGCTCCCTCTCTGAATGTGAAATTCTCTGTGTTAATGTTTCAGACTCAACTTTCCAAAAGGGCAATAAGGTTGGATAATATTGGTAATAATAATATAGGATAATATAGATGTCTTCTTAATCCTGTCTGTCATGTCAACCGTCTTGCTCCAAGAAGGATCGAATGGGAGATTTCCCAATATTTTTTGTCTTCTATCCACACCACACGACGACGGTCGGTAGATTTTTCACCACTTGCTGGTCCTCCACTCACCGAAAACTAATAATAGGTACTTATGAATTAATTATCGCATAGCCTTCCCGTTTTAGAACATTAAACATTCAGTCAAAGCTAGTAAAAATTAAGGATCATTTTCACCTTTTTTCTTTTAAATTTTAAATTTGACATAGTTTGTAGGCAAGCAAAAATAAAAACAAGCACATTTTATGTCAAGTCCAATACTCCAATAGCCGATGGCGATACTGACATTATTGTGTAGTCAGTGTTAGCAAATTTCTTGGGGTTTTTATATACTTTATTATCGGAATTCAAAGCAGGTTTCGGTTGTCCCAGGTAAGGTACCTACTCAGTACCTGCGCATGAGATGATCCCGCATCTCGATGGGAATTGCGCATCAGCCAAAAATAAAATGAAACTCGTTCATTTTTTTGAATTATTAAATTATGGATTATCACAATTATTCAGCTTTTTATTCCAGTGATCTCCGCTTCCAGTTTATGGAATTCCCCTGTATTTAGTTGGCTGAGGTTTTTTTTGTGTCGTAGGTCATGCTTGTCTTATTTTGACATGGATGAGCTTCACTTCAGCTTCGAAGAGCAAAAAGTAGTAAATCAATCTCAAAACCGGTTTCCTTGCTCGCATTCAGAAGGGTGGGTAGACTAGTAAACAGCTTTTTATTATACTCGAGAATTAAATGTCAGAAATCAAACAACAAAACCATTAGATTAGATAATTTGTCCATCACAAATCATGTTTTTTGGCAATAAGAATAGTAATAATATATTTTTGACTTTTTTTTTAATTCTGACCCTGACCGTTTGTCCAGCCAGAGACAGTAATCGGCTTCATCATCATTGTGTGCTACACATCAAAAAGCCGTTTTTCTCCTGTGTGTAGGGATTACTGTAACTGGAGTAGTATATATATCCGAATAGACAGACAAGCTGGGTGGAGCGGGGGGATTCTGCCCCCTCCTCATCATCGGGGTGCTTCAACTAAAAATCTCAGGTAAATCTTTTCTTTTGAAGATTCTGTCTCCGCCGCAACCTTCCATGCTTATATTATTCGATCGATTATTACGTATTATTATTATTTTTAGTTAATTTTTTTTGACGAATGCAATGATTTGCATACAAATAAAACTGATCCCTTTTAATAGTTGGTGATAAACAAGTTTTCCACTTTCATTATATTCCAGCGTTTTATTACTATTGTTTTGATTTTATATTCCAATTCCAGACCGGGCCAGGTTGCATTGCAGGTGTTCATCATTACAGAGGAGGAAAATCGTACTAAAAATATAATAATATTAGTATCACAATCGTCATCGGTTGAATTCGGTTGGTACTTGCCTGCAAGTCGGACATACAAACAATGATATTCCGAGCAGGAGCACAAAAATGTTTTATATTCTACTAATTATAGAAGATCTGCTTATTATAGCTCCTCTCAGGGTTAATGGAATAGGTTGCACTTGAACTTGAAGCACAACAGCATATCATTATGTTCAACAAGTTTGTCGCTCATGATGACATGACGTAAAAGGAGTAACTTGCAGCTTGTTTTTCATGCAAATGAGGAAAACTGCCACGTTATAACATGGAATACAACATATTGTTAAAAGTTAACATTAACCTTCATTAGCCCATTGGGCGGATGCCTAAATAAAAAGTGCAGTGCCTAAATTAACGTTGAAATAAAAATCACAGTCAATGGGATGTTCTTGTTTTTGCAAATGCCAAGATCATGGACATTTGGAGGAAAGCTGGAAGAAAAAAGTCGCTCACTCACTTGTTTGCTTGCTGAATAAACAGGTTCGGAACTACTGGAGTGATTGAATTGAATTACATGCACATTCTAACAAGATTCGTCTGTCTGTCCGCATCCGTCCGTTGACATCTTCAAAGTCACCGTTCCAAACTATTTACAATTCGGATTCACTATTAAATCTGAATCTATATGTCATGTCGTGGCGTGGCTCCTGATTAGCATTTCAGAGCTGATTTTATTACTTTATTAAATAATATATAGGTATGAATAGCTCTACTTGAACTGAGCGATAAAATATTCTTGGATTTTGTTTTCCGATTTTTCTGTACATCCGCCCGGACTGCATGTCGTCGTCCTCACGTTTGCGTTTTTGTGCAATAACGACTAATTGATTGAAAAGAACTGAGCAAAAAGTTGCTCTACATTCTTTTATTCTGTTTTTGCATAATACATAATATAATCTGATAATAATATGATTGTCCATGATTATGATTGGGTTTTAGTTTTGCATGATTTATCGCACCTATGAAATGCATTTTTTTATTTATTTAATTAATGCATATTTTTTATGTACACAGGATTTCCAATGTCAAATGGTGAGTGAACTTGATCACTTTTCGTGATGGATGACAGCCTATTGCCTACAACCTTGTGTCCAAATAAAATGGACCGTTAAGACGCCAGCTCCGTCGCAGTTTCTCTTGAGACAATAAGTGGAGTGGATGCTGGTCTTACACTTCAATCCTTCGAAAATCCTTTGATTTTTATTACTTCTTCAATTTTTCTCTCTTCTTATTTTCCAAAAAGAATGAAACAATTAGCCTGCCAACTGTTGGCACTCCTTCTCATCGTTTGCGTGGGAGTTGCTGCAGCTGGAACCTTCCAGGAAGATGTTACCTTTACGGACAAGGAGAAGAAAGCACTGGATAGGGTAAGAAGAAAGAGGTGGAAAAGGGTGATTTTAAAAGTAGTATTTAAAGGGAGTATTATTAATTTGTTTTATTTTTGGATCCATAGTTTAAACCACTAGTCATATCTAAAATCCCACCTGGATCCCAACTTCAAAAATGGAAAGCGGATGACTTGTACTTGATGACTTGGCTCAGAGGTAACTCATAATTGCTCTCTCTAAACATCATTCAATTTGTCGTTATTAGGTGGCATCATAATATAAACTAAATTAATATTTTTATGTCGAAATAATAGCCAACAATTTAGACGTCAGAGAAGCAGAAAGAAAGTTTCTTGGGGTAAGAAGAGAAGACGAAAAAAATCCTAATTTCCATTTATTAGTTTTATAATTTCCATGCTTGAAATTAATTTTTATATGAAAAAAAATTAATTTCCTTCCGTAGCATTTGAAATGGAGAGAGGAAAATAAAATGGACACAATTTTCGACGAAGACTGGACCGAGTGGAATCGGGAATACCGCATCTACTCCGACGGGTTTGACAAGGAAGGTCGGCCAAGTAAGTCAACATTCTCGAGTGTAATGTATATAATTTGAAATTGTCATCTTCCACAGCATTTTTTGACGAATTTCTTCCTTTCGGCACGGTTCATTTTTTTTTGCAGTTGGGGAAATGTGGCTCGGGAATTGGCAAGTGCGGGAGGGCGTGTTGGCTGGGAACATGAAGAAGCTGCATCGCTGGGGAGGCTACATGTGGGAGCAGCAAGCTAGACGCCTTTGGGAGGGGAGAGCCGCCGGGCAAAATATATCTCAAGCGATACTCCTAGTCGAACTAGAGGATTTCAACTTGATCCAACAAGGATGTCCCACATGTAAAAACAAAACTGCACTAATTTAGTTCAATATTAATTTGTGCTTCAAGTCAAAACTTGAGATTTTTTTTCTTTTTGACTCACTATTAAGGTCTGCCCTTGTGGGCTGCGATGGCTGTCCAACTGGAACATCACTATCCAAATCTGATGGAGAGCATTTATTTAATTAACAGTAAGCCGTTTCCCCTTCATGCATTTTTCCAATTTTGTTTCTTCAAATTTTGTTTTTTTTTTTTAAAAAAAAAGAAGAAGGATGATCTGCTCAAGACGAGAATTGATTGAATTTGTGACCATTTTCATTTTTCATAGTTCCATCATCCTTCGACATCGTTCTGAAAATTGCCTTGCCAGTGATGAGACCAGTGACTCGAAAGTCCATCAAGTCATATCCCGACAAGGGGGTGTGGCAGCCACTGCTGGACAGCAAGATTGACAAGGCCCAGAGAAGTATAAGACTTGGCGGAACCAAAGAGCGAGATGCGTAGCTAGTTTAGTTACTAAAATTAATTATATATATATATAAATGAACAATTATTTAAATCCAACTCAACAAATGCTTTCAGGTTTTTTTTGAAAAAATTTAAAAAAAAGTTGGATTTAGTGCTTATATTATATTACGTCGTAGTTTTATCTATCTATTAATTAAAAAATAAGAGATGCTCAATATATACTTGTAGTAAGTATGCGCAAAAAAACATGTTATTGGATAATATGCAAAAAAATCCTGAAAACAAGAAATGGCTAATAATAATAATATATACAAAATATAAAACAAGATTGACTGACCAGATCTGAGATTTTTATGAGATCAGACAGAATAGAACCAGTTTTGAGTACCTAATATCTCTCAAGATTTTTCATCAACAGAGGGATACTTGTTATATAATGTGATGACTGCTGCTGGCTCCAGCATTTGCATAACTTTATTTAGAGCATATATAATATATCTATCTTCAAAACATATTAAATCAGACTAGTCATCATGATGGTGTTTTTTTTAGTTTTTCTTACACATATCTAATTAGTTATTCAATCCATGAGACTAATGAAATTGGAGGAGTATTGTGTTATGCACATTCAATAATATTATTATGTGTGGTTCGGATGGAAATAAGTATGATGATAATTCTTGTCTGGATAAGGCCTGACAGCCTTCCTCATCACAGGTCTCAGGATTATTGGCAGAGCAAGTTTCAGTATGATGTCAAACGATGGCGGAAATAATTGTAAATAGTGCAAAAGGACACATAGTAAATCATATCATATCATGATACCACGCACTTTTCCGTTTTCCATAACGATAATTCTTTTTTTAAACTTACCACTGTTAACTAAATGAACGGTGTCAATCAGGTTTAGGTAGTGATGTTCCAGTTGGACAGCTACTGCAGCATACAATGGCAAACCTGAGAAACAAGAAGGCGAGAGAGAGAGAGAAAAAAAATTATTATCTTCTCCCCCCTATTTCCATCCTAAAACCCTTTTGATTCAAAACATTTTAGAGTCATTATTGCAATTTTGTTTTTCGCATATATTTATTTACATGTTGGACAGCCTTGTTCGATCAAGTTGAAACCCTCAATTTCGCCCATCAAAATCCCTTGCGAAACATTCTTCCCTGCTGCCCTCTGGTCGTAAAGGCGTCTCCGTAGTTTTTCAAAGCAGGATGCTGAATAGCGCTGCATAGTTTTCAATTTCCCAGCGAGTACTTTCGTTCGAACCTGCCAGACGCCCGTCCAAAATTCCTAAACCGTCCAGTACAAAAAGTATTTATATATATATATATCCAATCCGAATGAATCCATTTCCAATTAGTTCATTTTAAGCTAAATAAAAAGTGGCAGTTTAAAAAAAAAAATATCTGCGGAGAAATCATTTTTATTGTTATGTTCATGATATCGTACATACGTGGTCTTCCATCCTTGGCAAACCCATCACAATAGGCTGGGATGTCTCTCTCGTACTCGCTCCAGTCTTCTTCGTCGAGGATTGTGTCCACTTTCAGCTCCTCCCTCCATTTCAAATGCTATGAAAAACACAAATCATATTATTCTTTTCAATCTTTCATTCCTCTGACGTAGCTAAGCTTTTTCTGGTTCCCAAATAATAATAATAATAATATTGTTTGTACTACTACTCACCTCGAGAAGCATACTCTCTGCTCCTCTCACGTCTAAATTCTTGTCTGCAAGTTTAAAGCACACATAACCAAATTATTTATAAAAAAAATATTATGATATTATTATTACGTTTATTTGTGAGAGTGCTTCTTAAAATTAAAATAGCAAAAATTGAGGTGAGCAAAATTTAGTAGAAGAATTTTTTAAAAAATTGGGCGCGCACGTACATCTGAGCCATTGCACCCAAAATAAGTCGTCACTCTTGTAGTTTTGAAGGTGGGATGACGGAGGGATTTGGGGAATTACTAGTGGCTTAAACTATAAAAGAAGAAGAAAAATAATAATTTATTCATAAGTTTCAATTAAAATTCCCCTCCTCTCATTTTTATTTATTCATGTTTTTTTGTTTAATAAGTAATCATCCATCAAGCAAAAGTGGTTTCAAATAGTATTGATTTTGATTATGATTACCCTTTCCAATGCCTTCTTTTCCTTGGAAGTATACATACACATCTCCTTCTGATGGTCCAGCATACACGATCACCCTTCCCCCCCAAAAAAAACAAACGAATAGCACCACCAACAACAACCAACGACCTCCAAACAATAAACTCTTCATTTTGGTCAAAGGAATGTGAAATTAGGCCAAAAGCGTGTAAATATAGGTAGTCGTAATAAAAATTTGCAAACTGTGAGAAAATTATTAATAGTATTGATTTTGATTATGATTACCCTTTCCAATGCCTTCTTTTCCTTGGAAGTATACATACACATCTCCTTCTGATGGTCCAGTATACACGATCACCCTCCTCCCCCCCAAAAAAAACAAACGAATAGCACCACCAACAACAACCGACGACCTCCAAACAATAAACTCTTCATTTTGTTCAAAGGAATGTGAAATTAGGCCAAAAGCGTGTAAATATAGGTAGTCGTAATAAAAATTTGCAAACTGTGAGAAAATTATAATTATTTCCACCACCAATTTCAGCCAAAACCAACCATGCACTACTACTGTCGCGTCAAAGATTGTATTGTGAGCTGCGACGAAACTCTCGAACTCGATGTTTTGAAAAAATGTATTTTGCATACGGAATAAAATATGAATAAAAAATGTCATGTATGGGGATGATGATGATATATTCGGTTTCACAGGCAGGGCGAATGGGTTGTTTTTCCTGCAAGGTTGTGAGTCTTGTGATACGATGCGATCAGCAAAAAAATAATAATAAAACCTGTTTGCATTTCAATCAAGAAGTGCGTAAAAAAATCGTGTTCCTTGCTAGCCCCAATTTGCATTACTGCTTCAGATATGCTATATATATAGGGCATGTTTGTTTATTAGTTGATTTACCTAGTTTAGTTTGTTATTAGCTTGCTATTAGTTTTTTTAGTAATAAATCATTTCCAATTGTTATACTACCGGTGGTATGCATTAATTCCATGAAAAAATAATATCTTACAACAACACAGTCAACTTGGATTCAACCAACACAGTCGTGAAATTATTATTCAAACATGCGGTATAGTATAAGTATAGTAATCACAATCAATTGTAAAAATATTACAGCCCAATGTCAATTCCCCCTTCTCTCCCCTCCTCTCCCTCCCTATTACTCTGTAATATTGTCAAATCTCATCGGCTCGTATCCGTCCGTGTTGCTCCAGTAGGGATACGGGATGGCCCAGTACTTTGTCTCTCCAGCCTTCCCCCCGGCCTGCTCGTAGCCCCAGTACTTGGTCTTGCCCGAGTCTGTCCACTCCTTGAAAATGGTGACGTGGACGCCGGGTTTGAGGAGAATGTCACCGGCTTGGAGGTCCTCCTTGGCTATCCCTTTGGAGATGCTTCCAAGTGTTCGGGTGGTGTAGCTAGTGCCCGTCTCCCACGCCATGGAAACATAGCCCGAGCAGTCAGTTCGGTAACCATCCTTGTAGGCGGACTGGCTGTAGGGCACGGGTGGATGAAGCCAAGAGTCCGCGTTGGAAATTACTTTGGATCTGGAAATACTACTCATGTTGGCAGCCTCCGTCCCTCCCTATAATTCTGCTCTCAAAAAAATATACAGAAAAAAATAAGGATTTACTGGATTAAAGAATTTAAATCACACATTTGACAACATTGGTAGTAAATACACAGCGCTGTACAAATAATGTTAAAAAGTATTAAAATATGCTTACCTCCTGTGGTATTATATTTCTCGGGGTATCAAATAAAAGAAATGAATCCCAGAAAAAAATGAACCGTGTGTGTGACAGGGACAACGGACAACCTATGCAATGCAAGTACAAAAAATGTGGAGAGGAGGAATGACTGACACAGTATCAAATAGCTTGAATGCTATGCTGCTCACAAATGAAATGAATGACTCATGAAAATCCTTGTTCTAATGCAGCAGTACAGCACAGTTATGCGTATGTCATGTGATGGTAGTGATGTTATCTGAGTCATATAACTTTTATGACTCTCTTCCACTCCAATCCAAACATGTATAAAGGAAGAGTTTAAAGTAAGTTTGTGGTTCGGTTGGATGGATGGATGGATTTAGCTTTTTGGTTCATTCGTTCGACTACTTGCTTGCATATTATGGTGAGGATGATGAGATGATAAATTTGCTTCAGCCAAGCTAAATAAAGCTACCAAGGCTATATGAAACGTGAATAAATATAAAAATGGTTTGTGGAACTGGAATGTAATAAAAATGTGACAATAAAACAAGGAGAGTAGATCACTGTTTGAGGAGGAGGATACTCAAGATATGTTCTGCTCTTATCACGAGAGTGACGGTAGTGTCTCATTCATTCAACACACACGTCACCTCATCAAGCTATCCAAAGTTATAATCTACCCACCAAAAAAACCACCCACCCAACTTCAGAAATTATGTATTATGACACGATGATAGCACACACTTTATCAGCGAGAGCCACTGTTCAAAGGGATGCCGACAAGCATGATTATGTTCAACTTCACACTTGTGTGCTGAGCCTTTTACTAACACCCGACCCATAATCCGAACCACATTCAACACCACCCCACCACCAATGTCAACAAACCATTAATAATAAGGCAATTAGCTCGAATCTTCTTGAGTAGGTAAGGTAAGTAGTAGGTGGGTATGTTGGAAAAATTGTCAATGTTTGAGTACATTCCGCAGTTTTGCAAAATAAACGATATACTATGAATATACAATATATACAGAAAGAAATACAGATGAGTGAGGCATATTATAATAATAATATTTGTATCAGGCATAACTCTGCTCGGTGCATCTGGCTGGGCAAATATGAATATGAACCCCTTTGCTCATATGCTCATCACCAAACGAGATTTGTGGCATATAATATGTATCTTATCGTAATAGAAGCACATGACGTGTTTAGTTAGTGTGTGCACAAAAAATTAATTAATGCCCAGTTAAATGGGCTCTTTTGCTATGACTGATGCTCACTCCCATAAAACCACGTAACATATATCATATTACTATAAATTAAAACAAATCAACTTCGTCCAACTCAAAACTTGCAATTAATTTACTCAGCAACTTACAGACTGCAGAGGATGTTATATATACTGTGCTTGAGTAGTGAGCATAGCTATAGCTTGATGACTCTAAACGAGACAAAATTACCCAAGAATGCAACATAATGATGAGTGTATTATTGCGTTGTTATCTTTATTATTTTCACCCACAATTTCTTAGCACAAATTCGCATGAAAAAAATATTCGCCGAATTCCGACTAAAATCCAGTACGACGAAAGCGTAGTTGGCCGAGGAGGAAGAAATGTCAAGTCAAAACAAGGAAATCTTTGTCGGACGGGACACAGGATGTGTTAAAACTTGTCTTTCTTTACCTAGTAAATATTATCTGCACAAAAAAAAATTGCCTCACGAACTGCTATTATCGGAGATGATGTACTTCATCAAAGTAGGTATAGGTGTACACACACGTGTGGTGTGGTGTTGGATTGGATTCACCTTTTTGATGCAGGCATTATTAGCAAAAGGGCATGATATGGTATGTTATACGACATTGCAAGTTTGCGACAAGTTACGATTATTATGCATATAGGCGAAAAGTAGTTTATCAACCAGAAGGAATCTGTTTTGGCTTTGGCACATATTAATTAATTAATTATTATTCATCTAATGATTAACAAGATGTTTGTGTAGGTCACCTGTACTGCGAAAGATGCAAAAAATGTTGTTGATGTATCGCCAGCAATTTCCTAGAATGGGCACGTATTCGCGTACCACGTAGGAGACTATGTTTTTACTATTACTACTACTACATACATACTAGTTTTGGAATTGTCACTGGTCGTGGTCGTGGTGTGGTATGATTATTACCGATGTGGTCAGTGAACTTGCTCTTCAGACACTAGACAGACTCGTTTGGTATTTATGTATAAAAAGGATGCAAAGGGTTGAAGGATTTCATTCTCAGACACATTAACCGAACCACCACATGTGGACTCACATTTTTACATTACTACTTAAGTAAAACAACATTTCTTTCGTTTCATTTCCTTTCTCATCTCGCTACATCAAAATGAAGAGTTTATTTGGAGGTCAGTAATAGGTTATGTTCTGGTTTTCATTGTTTCCGGTTTTCAAATTCCTCCCGTTGGCGTGGGGAGTACCTCCCCGTGTTGGGTAAGGCTACCCGGGGATTACCTCTCGTGCTACCTGTTAGCGTGGAGTGTATACCTACCCTACCTTCTTTGGTTAACTTACATGGGTTGTTGATGTATATTGTGTATGTTGCTATTTGGTTGAATTTAAATACGTAAAGTGTGTATAGTGTTGTGTGGTGTTGGATGACTATGGTGAGTGATGCTCTCGTTTCATGACTGACCTTCCGTGAGGATTGTGACCTGACGAATTTACTGATAAGCGAAACGACTTGGACGAGTGAGTTTCTATATGAAAAGCTCGAGTGTTTATCTAGAGTTCACATTGGGAATATTTCATATTACTCATTACTACTACTTGCATAACCACACAGCATATTATATTCACCCAAACCCATCAACTTGCTTAATGTTGCGCA
>JAANSN010003709.1:0-17474 GCA_036850665.1 Dicranocentrus wangi | reverse complement strand
TATTAGGTATGTTGTAATATATAATGTTTGTTTTTTCAAAAAAGAAACATCGGTATAATATTTAAATGTCCCATAATAATACGGTATAGGTTTGATCTCTTAATTTAATTACTTACTGGAATTAATAATATCATCTTTTTTAGATCTCATCTGCGCATCTTACTATACTGGTTACAGATTCCCCCAGTCGAGGTAATCTATAATCCCTCGTTCAACAACTTTCTTGATCATTGTCATACTAAACGATTCATACAAAAAGTATACAAAGAAATGCATAGTGGTTTTTTATATTTGCCGAGAGTCAAAAACAAGATCATGATTCCCTTTTCCCCTATTTTATTTTATTTTAAATGAGATACGTATACAGACAGACGACAACATCGGATACTTATTGCTGTCGCCTGCCGTCGTGCAGAATGCGTGCATTACTTTCTTTTATAGATAAATATCATCTCACAGAGCTTTTTTAGTAGCATCATCATCATCTGTAGTCAAAAGAGTAGTTTACACACATGGAAAAGTTTATATATATATGATATTTTGGTGTATTTGTCTATCTACTAATTATATATTATTATTTACATAATCATTTTTGTAATTAGTAGTTCCAGTCAGACTATGTCAAAATGCTCTACGTTCCAATAATAATTAAAATATTTTTATTGTTCCGTTGATAATGAAGAAGATGCATGAATCCTTTTTGCTAAAAACTATATTATGTATCCTTGTATTCACACGTTACTAGTTACTATCTACGGATATATATTGTATATATAACCGATACATGTAGTAATTAATGGGTATATGCTTTACGGAAGGTTTTGAAGGTACTACAAACACTAGATGAAATTTGAAATAATATAAAATTGGATACACCTGAATTGCTGTAAAGGTGAAGGTGTGAAGGATCGACATAATATTATTAACATTATTATTATTTACTTCAGATCGTTTAGAGTCAAGTTGTATGTGTATGGGTCGTAGAAGCCAGCTACGTAATACATGTCCCTGGGTTTGGAGGAAGATTTGGCGGACAACTTGGCCAACCGCAGACTTCCCCCCGAACCAGAAGAGAGACGTTGCTTGAACTCCGTGAAGGGCAGGACGTCACATTTCTTGGCGATCGTTTGCACGTCGTTCTCGTCAATATGGGGTGACTCGAATAGGGCACCCTAAAAGGACAATATTTAATGAACTTATGTATTCTGTGTTCATAACAAGAGGAAAGGATAACAAATTTGGATGAAGAGACACTTACGGGATACTTGAGATTGCTAAGTCGTTTCGCAGAAGCCTTAACTTCCTCTGGGTGATAGAACCATCTAACATTTACCATTTTCTTGCCTTTTGATTCCCAGAATCTTTCAATCCGTCCTGTAAACAAGAGAGACACACAATGATCATCTTTCTTTGTTCGGTGAAGGTCGCTAGCAATGTTTTTGCGATATGTTACCAATGAAGGGTCTCTCGTTCCCGGTGGAAATGAAGAGCGCTGCGTCGCCCAAGTTGATAACTTCATTTCCCCTTTGGATCCCATGAAAGAACTCTTTATTCCTGTTTTTCTTACTTTTAGGCCGTTTATAGCCCAAGCCTGACCACGTCCAATAGAGCACTTTTGACGACGACGAAGACTGACGGCCATCCTCCTCTTCGTCCTCTTCCTCGTCCTCCTCTAACTTTCCCACTTTGGCACAATATGGTTCTCCACAGTCAGCCTCGTCGTGGTCACCTGTGCACCCTACTGATGTCCCGGTGGCGGAAGAGTGTCTCCTCTTGCGGTGCTTCTTTTCTAGGGTTAGCAAAGGGTTTGGGTCGTAATCTGTAAACAACCCATTATCCATTACCCACAAATGTACAGAAGTTATCCTTTTAGAATGTCTTTAACCAACGGAGAACGGGCGCCGATACTATTTTCATTTTTCTTACCCCTCACGGGATGATTTGTTGAGAGAAGTCGAATCTCCTTCAGCTTAATCATTCCCGTGTCCCCGTCATCAAACTCGATCGGGATTAAATCCTTTTCAGGGTCGAATTTCGGATTAAAATCGGAGGAAACGCGGCCAGGATACAATCCGCTATATTGTGGAGACCAATAGGCACATATTCTAAGCCCCGAGCTTAGGGTCTGAGGTTTCTTCTCCCGTAAACATTTCTGTGAAAACGGAAATAATAAACAGACCAACAATTTATTGAAATATCTTAAAATCCAATTAATTGCACTGGCAAACAAAGCGCGGAAGCCCATTCTTTTTGTCCCATATTCTGCGACCAAAACTTTCATTCACTTTTTCCTAGACCAGCTGAATTATACTTTTTTGCCTGGAGCAAATCCATGCCCGTATCCGTCGTAAGAACGAACGAACGAAACAGTTAGCGGCAATGACAGAGGAAATGGTTACATTTCAATCCAAAATCACGAATCCCAAACGCAAAAGCGACAGAATCCCAAAATATCATAAATGCAACTTTCGACCAAAAAAAATCCCAAAACAATTTCTTTTGCATAATTTATTCGTATTCGCAATAATCCAAATGCCATACTCCGAAGTTAAGGTTGATTGAAACTCATTCAGTCAGCTTTTATTCAAAAAATACTTATAATCAATCTTTGTGTAAAGTCAACTGTGATGAGTGTTACATTTATTACATCTTTACAACCCATTGTGTGTGTGTGTGTATATATGTAGGAGAAAAAGTGATTTGATTGTTCAAGTGTTTAGCAGCCATCGCGCAGCATCCATTATTCAACCCAAGAATTTTCCAAAGTTTTGCCCAAAATGAAGATCACGAAAGCACAAGGAGTATTTTTGACAGGCAGAGGCATACTGAATACTTGGAAACCATGCAGAGAGAGGGATAGGCTAGGCATGTGCACAACATGGATATCACGAACAAGTTGAGCAATTCTTTACACTTTATACAGTGTTATCATCGCTCATACATTCTACTTAAATATGTATCAAATGTCAAAAAGTGGCCCTGAGAACGAACGTCGAGCTAGAGTCACTGAGATGATGTAAACAACGTCTGGCTGGAGTCATAAGGCAAGGCCACCCACATTCACACTGCCACTTTAGTTTAGTATTTTATTGAGAATTCATGTTGTAAATCATAAGATTGTTTATAAATTGTAAATGACAATCACGAGCATTTCATTATTCTAGAAACACTCGTTTGCTCCGATAGCAAACGACAATTAAAAAGCAATTCAATTAACAAAACATCCTTCAATTTTTTCAATCCGACGGATTTCAAGGGAAAATATGTAAATTAGGTATAGTGGAAAAGATAAAGCGGAGTGGAGAACAGGTTGTTGGTCCTCCCGGATAATAAATGGATCAGGGGGTAATAAACGTGTAAACTTTTATGGACGTCGAGGTAGCCACAATGTAAAACATTTAGGATTTTTGAGTTGTAACTGGTATTAACAAAATAAGGTTGATGTTGTGTTGATACATAAACGCCTAAACGGATGCAATTAGGAGGTAAATGCTGCTGTTGATGAGCTGAAAGGGGATTGGATTGTTACCAGCAGCATACCTAATGACCTTATTATGTTCAAACGGATAAATTACTATGTAACACGGCCAAAGAAAATGTTGACATTTTCGTTCGTTTTTGTTTGGCTTTGTCTGGAATTTAGGCGATTCTGATGAAGTGGCAGTACTTTGGGAATTGGACTTGGAGATACGAGATAGAATACAATACAGCGCGGATAGGGTGCGTGTGTGTGTTTGCATATTTCTCTGCCTGTCTGTTGGATTTTTTTTTCATAGGTGAAGTTGAGAGATTAATGAAGAAAAGCCGGTATCATGCCTGGTACGCATGAAGGCTCCTGGAGAATCAGCAAAGCTGCTCAAAACGATAATTCCACACAGGAACTGGATAAAATATATAGGCTTACGCAGTACAGACGGGTGGAGGGAAAAGGGGGTTGATAATGTTGATATTAAATTACATTAGGAGCACATGTTTACAGAGGAATGGAGCACGGTACCATAAAAAATACATCAAAGTGGTTGGCCCTGAAAGCGAAAAGCAGAACTATCCATCTTTTTTTCATCCAGAGAGGTTTCCACTTTCCAGGCACAAAAGCATCGCATTCTGCACAGCTCACATCATCAACGCAACATCATCAGTAGGAATGACAGCAAGAGGAGTAGGATTATGGAGCAACTGCAAGGCGACTGGAGTAGTCAGTAGTCAGCACACCACCACCGCTTCAGTACATACAAAAAAACGATCACTCAGCCCATCGCCGTTTACCTATTGGGGAATGGTAAAGCGTGCTGGAAGGGATAGTATAACCAAGTATGAGGGAACATGAAGACAATTTTTTGAGACAAAATTACAATCTTTTGAGTTTATGTGTTATGCAGATGTCATTTACTTTTACTCAAGTGGTTGTTCCCTGTCTCTGAGTGAGTGAAATTTATGGGTGTAGTAGCATGATAGAGATATCGGCGCTCTTATGTCCATAATCTAATCAAAAGCGGACCAATGCTCGTCACGATTCTCCGTATTCTATTAGGAAAAGGGGAAATACAAATATGTATAGCGTATTTTAATTAAACTCATTTTGTAACGACAAACACGGAGGCAGCGGGTTTATTATATGAATTTGTCTGGGTGCTACCGGATAACTGAACTCGTGATTTCTCATAATTTTTTCTGCTTTCCAGAAATGTCCTTAAAAACGTTCGCACGGGAAGTAACTCAAGTGACTACAATTAGCGCTTGAAGGTTTGTTTTGTTCATCATGACGAGGGAATGTGACCTCCAGTGAAAGTCGAGGACAGAAAGTGAAAGAGTTCCTGAGGTGAGGACCTTGACTGTCTATGCTGACGTGATTTCCTCCACGTGCATCCTTCGCGAGGAATTATACAGAACGCAGAACGTTCTTCCAAACAAAATGACATGACAATACTAGAGGGAAAGGCGGAACGACCTAGAGCGGGAAGCAGCACGGATGCAAAGCAATGCGATATATTTATTTTTATATTTTACAAAGTGCTATAATTTCTTTCTCCTTACCTCGAGAACTTCCTCCGCAGAAAAGATAATGTGGGGAGGGGCCCCTCTTTCATTGTCCAGCGTGACCCCGTACACATCTGGCGGTTGAAGAGCGTTTAATCTTCCGGTGTAAAAGAGACCTTGAATTTCCGTCAAAATGCGCATTTCGTCTACCAGTTCGGCCACCGAGTCCAACTGAACCTTACCAGGGATCAAGGTTTCATCCTTGGAAGTGCCAGCAGTAGATTCCATGTTGCTACTACTCGGACCACTCACGAGTCCCTTATTGCCCCGGCTGCTTCGATTCGTATTTTTAGCCGTGGCACTACTCGCACAACTGCTGGTTGTCGACGACCTAGCGGACCTCTTCTTCGGACACTTTTTTGCGACAGGAGGAGACGTTCCAGTTGTTGAGGAAGCCAAGTTGGAGGGATTGTTGACAACGACAGCGGCTGCAGCTGCCGTCATCGACGCCACTTTCTGTCGAACTGGCTCGTCTGCGTCGTCATCTTCTTCTTCATCGTCCGCATCCATTTCAGTGCCCGGTTGACTTTGAGGAGGGATGAGAGTAGTAGACTGCTTTTTGGTATTGCTGCTATGCCTTCGCTTTTTCTTGTCACGTAACAACTCCGGTGAGACCTTCCTGGAGAAAACCTTCCTCATGATTTCCTTGGTTGACGGATGTTTCTTGATAGAGGAACTGGTGCTCAGATAACTCCGACTGTTCCTGTTTATCGTATGCTTTTTGCTAGACGTGGTGGAACTTGTTGCTGAGCTGATACTGCCACCACTTGCTTTCCTCCGTGCACCACCACCACCACTCCCTGTTGTTAGCTTAGCTACCTCCAAATCCAGCTGAAAGTCTTCATCATCCAGCTCCACCTGTTCGTCGTCATCCTCCTCCTCCTCATCGCCCCCACCCTGAGATCTTACTACAGGCTCCGCCTTTAAACACGGCTTGATGTGGTGATGTCTAGCGTTGCCCTTGTAGCCCGTCTATTTGCTTCGGCTTGAAATGGACAAACGCTTTCAACTCGGATTTCACCTCCAGAAACCTGCTACACCTGTCGTCATCCTCACTTCGGGAATCATCCTCGTCCTCCATCTTGTTTTTCACGTTGAGAAGAGTTAGCTTTGGAGGCTTTCCAACTTTGGGTTCTCTTCCCCCCTCATTTATTATCCACGTCCTCTCCCACGTCAGACACATGGGGAGTGGAGCCCGAGCATATTTTGATTGCAGAGACAGCAAACATGGGGTCTGCCACCCAGTTGTTGAAGTCATTCTCGTTTTCGTTCTCCGTGTCCAGCTCGTTTTCCACGTTGTTGGGAGAGGAGTGTCTGGACATGGGTTCCAACAAGGTGGATCCTCTATCACCCTTGTTTTTTCCTTTTACCAAAGGTTTTGCTGTTGGGGGAGGTGTCAGTGGACTAAACGCTTTGGACCCCTCCGGGCCTGGTGATGAATACTGATGATTGTATGATGACCCACCGGGACCAGGGGTCCCAGCTTTGGGAACGGGAGACCATTTATTTTGCACGGGGAAACTGTGACTTCGCTCTACTCTCTTCTTCCTTTTCTTGTCTGGAAGGGGTATTAGTTCTCCTCCAGAGATTGTCTCGCGATGCTTTCGCTTTTTCTTCTTTTCCGGTAAAAATGTCAAAGGAAGGGGCACGTCCCTACCTTTCCTTCTCTTCCGCTCCTTCTCTCCGCTGCCCTTTTTCACGTGCCCGTTGTGCTTACTAGAACTAGAAGTGCTTTCATTTCGAGATCCATCTAAAATAGTAGATTCAGTCTTTTTTCCCTTCTCTTCCATCCCGCTATCCACCTCCTTCCACACTTCTTTTGCCGCTACGCTCGACTTATTCATCGCACCACCTGTGGCATCCACGCCACGAGGCTCTTCAATGTCTTCCAGCGGGAGATCGTAGGGGGTCAGCAGAGGCATTTTTAGCAGAGGTGAGTCCCTAGCAGACTCCTCGAAGTTGGTTCCAGGCGGCGGCTTCAGCTGGTTGCCTGAAGGGAAGAAAACAGTTGAGATGGCCAGCGCTTCAGAACCATGTCCACTCTCGGACAACGGTTTTGTGGGACTCGTCGCCGTCGACGTGGAATCCCGTCTTGCAATTGCTTGTTTGGCAAACGCGGAAATCCTTTCGGGGGGATTGTAAAAGCAAATGGAGCCGGCGGGGGATTTCACTTTGTCTTTCATCAGTGGCGTTACAGGGGAACACGCCCCTCCAGTTGTTGATGAGCTGGGTATTTGCAGCTTCAAAGGGGAAACCAAAAGTGGTTTCACGGGCAGAATTTTGCCCGCCAGTTTATTTCCCTTTGCTAACTTTTTATTCTTATTGGTCTCCATTTTCTTTTTCGAATGTTCTCCTTCTTGGAAACCCTTTCCAGCCTCCCCGCACTTCTTTATTTTCTTCTCCGTTTTCACTTTCCTCTCGAAACTACCCTGGATTCCCGTCACCTTCTTCGACGAAGACTTTTTGCCAATCTTCTCCTCCTTAAGTTTCCGCGATTTCGACGGGGACGTGGCCCGTTTTGGTAGTATTTGCGGAATTTTCAGATAAACGACCGGAGGCGAATAAGACGCCGAGTCAGACACCGTCCGCTTCTCCTTCTTGCCCGCTTTCTTCGGTTTCGTAATACTGTTTGTGGTTTTACCCTCCATGACCTTCATTTTCTTTGACTTTTTGGAAGGCTGTGACTCCTTTCTGAATTGAGGGGGAACCCCAGCGCTCACAACCCTTGGCACTGGAACGTGATTATCACCCAGGACAATTGCTTCCTCTCTGAGACACGTTGATGCCACTGGCTGGAGATACTGGGAGGAGTACGGCGACTTTTGGGGGGACATTGGTGGACTCTCGCCAATTATGCTGTTGCTGCAACTCCCATCAATCGATGGCCTCTTCCCGAGATCCTCTCTACTCCCAAATTCCTGCGCCACTGTGGCCAACAAGTTGAGATGGTTCTCCTCAGGCTTTATGGCGTACTGCGGGGATGCACACTCCATACTGGGAGTGGCTGGGGCAGAATGATGATACTGGATTGTGATTTGGGGAGGATGCTGTTGTTGCTGTTGATAATAACCAATTTGCTGTTCATCCCGATGGAGAGTCAGGGTGGCAGCTCCGCTATAGCCATCGCCGCTTCCACCCAGCTCCTCCGCTGGAAAGGGAAAGTTTTCGGGAATGGACATTGCCGACGTGGATGAACCAGTGCTTCTGGGAATATACGCCGGGATTCTGATGGCACTCTCTGCGACGGCTGAGG
The DNA here is from genome assembly GCA_036850665.1 of Dicranocentrus wangi. Lineage (NCBI taxonomy): Eukaryota > Metazoa > Arthropoda > Collembola > Entomobryomorpha > Entomobryidae > Dicranocentrus > Dicranocentrus wangi. The sequence goes on along the minus strand of JAANSN010003709.1, from coordinate 9,184 downwards.
TAGGCAAAGACTGCGGAGGTGAGGTAATCAGGAATGTCACCTGATTGGAGCAAGACACTGGTTGTGTAAACAGTGGTTGTGGAGGGGAGTGCAATATTACCGCTACGTGGGGCTTGTTATTTGTTGTGCTGATAAGGCTAGAGGTGGCGGGTTGCTCACCGCCGGGACTACTAAAGCTACAACTACGATCACTACCACAAGTTGTTCCACCATATTCACTGGTCACAGGCTGTCCTGATAATTGTGCCGGAGTGGGTACAAAATAAGGGGTGCTATTGTTGACGGGGGTATTGTAATTATTGGTCACGACGTTGGACATCATGGTAATCACTCTAGGTTCATCCCCCATTGTTTCACTTGTTGGGAGGGTAATAATACCGTGCTTGGTAGCATTCTTTTTAATACCTTGTTCAATAAGACGGGGAGCCTTGTCCTTCCGCTCCTTCTTTCCAGTCTTGTCAAATGAATCATTCTCCTCCGTTTTCGGTTTGTCATTGTCCCCCTTTTTCCTCTTCCTTCCGAATTTCTTGACGGGGTCAAGTACCCTAACCCCACCTTTAAGAAACTCTGGTGATGGCGGAGGCGGCTTCCCTTTGCTGGACTTTTTCTCCTTTTCTCCTTTTCTGGAGTCATCCACCTTCCTCTTTTGTTTGACGACCTCCCCACATTTATCCTTCCTCTTTGGCTTTGTCGCCTTTCCATTTACAGAGTCCAGAGGCTTCTTTGCCTTCTTTTCCCGTTTCTGAAGCAAGGAAGGTGCCCCTTTCTCTTTGCCGCCTTTACATTTTCCCGTTTGCTTCCCTGGCCCTGGACCAAGGTCAAGGGAGATGTCGTGCGAGGAAGAGTAGCCTGATGTGTAGCTGACGTTTTGGGATGACGCCTCAAACTGATTTGCCTTCGCTGGATCCTCCTTTAAATTACAGCTATTTCTAACATAATACTTATCATTAGTAGGTAAGGTTGATTCAGGTACTGAATTTCGCTCCACATTATCATCATCAAGGTCTCTATCGAAAGTACTCGTGCCGCCGACTGAATTTTCCCTTCGAGTTGGAGAACTCCCATTTGTCTTCTGGACAGTGTCCTCTCCATCTCCCTCTCTTTTAACTATGACAATAGTTGCTGGTGGTTTCACCTCGTTCAACCCTGCCGAATGTTTTCGAATGGGGGAATCCCGGCCACCCTTGGAGTTGTCACCACTGGTTTCTAGTCTGGTCCGGTCCGTGGCCCCGTTGCAATCACACTCATCCTCTGTCTCATCATTCTCAATTTTCACGGGGAAAACGGGCTGGGGCTTGCTCTCATTGTCGTCTCCTCCCACCCAATCCGCCTCCATCATGACTAACGCTTTGTCTCCCGTGGAGGACGTGGTCGAGGCGGGCGAATGTTGCGGTATTAAAACCAGGGGACTAATGCTCTCACTGTCCCTCCGCTCGATGAGGCTTTCCAGTCTTTTGAAGTCATGTTTGTGGCTCGGCGACGACAACGGAGTGGGCACGTTCATCTGGATTCGTCGTATTAGCGACGGGGACGAAGTCGGAGTGGTGGTCAATGAGTCCGGCTTCCCTTCATCGGTGCCAATGGGTTTTATTACTCTGGAATCGCTTCTCCAAGCCAAATCTTTGTTAGTAGTGTTGTTATTTGCGGGATGCGTGGGCACAGGAGATGGACTGAATGGCGATCCGAAAGGGGAGAGGAGTCCTCTCGGCGTGAGTGCAATTGGGCTTGGAGTGGCACACTTTCTCGACGTAGCCAACATGTTGTTGTTGCTGCTGCTGCTGCTGTTGTTGTTTGATCCAATTTGATAGCCACAGCTTCCGCTCTTGGAGTTGCTATTGCCGATAACAACGTTGAGACCAGAGTTTAAATCGTGAACAGTGACGGGTGAGGGGGTGGATGACGTCAAGCTTTTCGGACTGAGAGCAGCTGAAGACGAAGTGAATAGATGTGGATGTTGCTGGTGGTGGTGATGGAGCAGAAGGAAGGAGGGGGACGGAGAAGAAGCTGAAGAGCGAGAGGATAATGATGATGATGAGGATGACGGTGGTTGGGAGTGTATCGCAACAACTGGTGCTGATGCTCCTATGGATGACGGTGATGATAGCGGTTGGGCTTCAGCTCCAGTCACTGACTGACTACTGAGCACTCTCTCCTCGTCTGAAGGTTGAAATTGAGACGGAGTAGTTGTTGTCGAGGTGGTAATACACCCCGTCCTGACACCAGCTTTTGTATATGCCACAGCTGAAGAACGCTCCTCAAGTAGACGGCTGGAGCTAGTAGCTCGCGATGATGATGATGATGATTGTGATGACGAGGAAGAAGTCGGAGTTGGCGTTCGGAGTCCTCCGGTGCACGATGGAGAGAGCATAGGAATTGCAGTGATGGGACTAGCCACCTGCATCGGAGTCACTCGATCCTGGTGGCTAGCCGTGGTGTTGTTGTTGTTGGCCAACAAGTCAAAGCCGCCAACACTCCTGCTGCTCGTGGTTACATTGCCGTTGTTACTGGTGCTAATGCTACTCCCGCTTCCACCGCTTTTACACCCATTAACATTGACACTCGTGGTGACGCCGTCACTCTGCTCACCAGTACGACGATACCCTCCAGTCTCCTCACCTGCCCGGTGGTGAATGTCCAGTGGAGAATGAGAGTGTTGATGGTGTCGAAGCAACTCGTTTTGATGAAAGTAGTGGTCATAATAAGAGTTCTTCGTTGGAGAGTCTGGGTGGTGATGATGTGGGTACATCAAGGACAAGTATGGGTTATACGGCGAGCTGCTTTGCCTACTCGTGAGTAACTGATGCTGGTGAAAGTGCATCTGTTGCTGGATTGATAGTTGCTGCATGTAGTCTCCGCCACCTGCAATTCCATTTACAACCAATTCTCCATTCAGCACCATCATTATTGCGCTATACGCCAACTACCTAAACCTAACCACCTAACGAAATACTTAATATCTCATAAAAATAAGAAAGTGAGCATTTAGTACTATTTATACCCCTAAATATGCAAATCGCTTACATTCCTCGGGGTTCGCTCATGTCACGGTGGTTTGTTATGTTTATCGACAATCGAGACTACTGTAAACACGCTTCTCCAATTCTCCATCATGCACACCAAGCTCATTTTACACCGTGAACAAACAGTTTTTTTTAGGAAGTTCACTCTTTGCATGCATGACCCCCTTTTTCCAGTGCATTTTACATATCATGTTTTTGCCCTAAACAAAAACAGTATACCTAAACGTCCTGCATGAACTTATGCCTAGTTAGGTAACAGTCACAATCGTAGCAACAACAAAACTCCTACCTGTTTACTTTGTAATCTTTTTTCAGACATGTTCTACAAGAATCTCATTTGGGCTATTTTTATTATTGAATGTTTCTATGTATTGTCTACTATCCTCCATTTCCAACCAGCAAGTTACTGTTGCTTATATATTTTTAGCGCGTGGTTCTCGCACAAGAGGATACACGGTGCGAAAAGTTAGAGTGGGAGGAACACAGCGTATCAAGAGCATAACGACGAATGACAAGTCATCAATAAATACTTTGAGCACGTCGGCCAAGCTCCAAAACAGACCCGCACACTTGACGCTTATGTGTGGGGAGGGTAGCATATGTTAAAAAAGTTACATATAATAATGTACATGTTACGTGTCAAAAAAGAGTCGACCTAAAACGAGACCCATATATGCGTAACATGAAAAATACTTCATTTTCCTGGAGGACTGACTGGTAGTCATTAGTATTAGAATTAGTCCATTCCTCAGCAAAACATCGGCCTACTTTCCTTTTCACTCCAGAAATTGCATGCCACTAGCTACTATTTTATAATCAATGACGACATCTCCCTATTTCCTTTTTTACATTTTTTCCATCGTGTCCAAAGTGGACATAAGGCGAGCACAAAATGGACTAGGATTATATGTTTAGCTAAAGTTTTTTTTTAAAAAAAAAAGTTCTTTCTTACCTGGAGACAATAGAGGCACACACGGATTCTCCAGCCCAGTCCCACCCCAGTAGTGTCCATTGCCCAGGAGAGCAGGGTGTGGATGAGGCGTGTGATGATGGGGAGAATGGACTGGGGACGGAACGGCAAACGTCCTATTTCCACCACCACCACCACCACCACTGTTTCCAGGTAGCATGTACGGATACTCAAAATATGGACCGCGGTGATGTTGAGAATGTTGGGAATATTGGTATGGGTTTCCCGTTGGAAATCCCATATTTGGAGGTACCGATGAGGAAGGCAATGGGCGACTAATAGGACTAGCTGCTCCGGGGGGAAATGGGACAAGCCCAGGATCACCACAAGCACTCAGTGGTCTATCACTTTCACCAAACCCATTTCTCGGCTCCGAAGACACACTCCGACTTGCATAGCTATTGCTCGCGGTGGAGATTGTGGAGGAACTGTAAGGATGAGGTTTCCCACTTGGAGTTTTTCTGGAGTGAGACACCGGTGAGGCAGACAGTGGTCTAGAAGGCTGCTTTACAGGACAACTGCTGACCACCCTGTTCTGTGTACTGTCCTCACTGTCACTATTATTACTTCGGTTACGCCTTTGCGTCACCGAGCCAATGTCCGCTTTCGTGGCCATTGCTGGGGCTGTCGTACTCGAGGTGGTTGAGCTAGTCACTAGACGCTGCCACGCGACCGCAATCCCCACCGGGATTTTGGATTCTTTGTTGCGGTGATGGTGGTGGTAATGATGGGAGTTGTGGTCAGGTGATGGTCTCGCCGAAACGGTTTTGTCCGGCAACTCGATTATCTTACTGGAAGGCTTAAAAACGCGGGAATAACTAGGTGTTGGATCACAACTTTTCGCCTCATAGTCGGCGAGACTAGCTGACTTTTCCGCACAATCACTGACTTTATCAGTCTCACGATTGTCTGATTTACGACCTCCGGTTGGCAGCTCGTTGGACTTGTATGGGTCACTCGGTTTCTCTCCCATTGAGTGCTGAGCGGGCGAGCCTTTGAGCCCACTTGCCTTGCCGACATGGTTGCCTGACTCTCGCCCGCTGGAAACTTTCAAATCACAGTCAGCTACTCCAACAACTGCATCCCTCCGAAGAAATGGCCTTGTGCGGCTGACATCCTCCTCCGGGGTGACTAGACTCTCGACGTGGTTTCCCAACAACCGCTCTCCTTGCCTATTTCTCAAAACGATTGTAGGTGGCTGCTGCTGGTCCTCTCCTGTGTGCAAGTTGAGTGTGTCGTCGTTTTGGTCGTCGTCAGTCCCTGCCGTTGTCTCCAGAGCAGAAGAGATCACTGCTGCAACAGATTCGGTCGTTGTGATGTTGTCGAATTCTTTTCGATCCACTTCACTCATTTCCTTGCAACGAGGCGAGAAACACGGCTCGTACAAATTTTACCCCACATTGGAACTCCGAAAGGGGGTTACTCCCAGCTGCCAAGTACTCCGTCATTTATGCTGACTTCCTTTTGATGAGTTCACGTTGCCCCAAATATTGCAAAATCATCAGCACTATAACTAGGTACCTATACTGCTCTTCTCGCCGAAGATTATATAGACAAGACTTGGTTCCAAAAGGCGTTACGAGGAAGAAGAGGAATGGCGTTTAATTCAATGCCAACCATCCGGATTCCCGTTATCCTGTAAGCAAATTATTATGTTTTTTTTAAATCCACAAACATTTCCACTGCCGTTTTACATGAACCAGCAGCTCTCAGCTCTCTTGTGTGTCTCTAGTCTCTGCTCTGCCTGTCTGCTTATATGCGAATGCGAAATCAAATGGATAGTTTTGCAGATATGATGTGTGGTACGATAGGAGTGTTTTGTATTTCCAAACCCGAAAGAAAGACGAGAATGGAAAATTCCGGTGAGTCAGCGGAAAATCATGAGCAGAGAAAGCTTTCCACTGCACTCGTTTCTCTCGTTTTGGACCGAGAACCGCTTAATTTTCCTACTCAGAAGTCGCAATCTGCTCTTTTTGCTTGAGAGCGACTCCTTCTTTTCTTTATCCCGAGTGTCACTTAGCCCCATCCATAATTATTGTTGTTCTTACCAAATAAAGTAGAGAGCACATTTAGGACATCACCCTCAAAAAAATCACTATCAATTTCCTGTTCCCAGTTAATGAGGCCAGGCATGCATGCTCCACGGCTCACAACATCACTTGACCATTTCATTCCCATTCCGCACCGTCCATGGCACGCATTAGCTTTGTGTTAAACTCTTAAATAAAAATCGTCGTAAAAAGTTTTTCAGAGAACAGGATTCAGTGTTCCAAACAATTTTAAAGCATGTGGGAACACGATGTTAACTAAGCGTAGTATCGCTTGTAGGATACCTATCTACTTGAAAAATATGCGTTCTTTAAAATGCATATAAATTCATGCATAATTCATGAATACATCTGCTTATCTTGTTTGCTCCAATATTCCGACAAAAATCTGGAATATGAATAATGGACATATTTTATCCATTTAGGTACACAACTCTTGTACTACAAATTGTAATAAAAACCAGATTTTTAAAAGACACGAAGCTATTTTTTGAAGATGTAGAAAATCCAGCAGGTGTCTTTCCTTGTCGTTTTCCTTCCGACAAATATGTAATAGGATTTATCCGGGACACATGATTCACTAGCTCTTCCAGAAGAAAAAAATACTTTTCCGTTTGACAAACTTATGCCCACTGTCAGTAATAGTGGTAATAACTTTTTGGGACAGTGACGGTTTTGCAAACAACGGAGTGTTTTGTTTCTTCGAAATGCAACGTTCTAAATGAAAAGAATAAAATCAATGAAGGTGGCATGTCCTTCGAAAACGACCCGTAATTGAATGGAGTGGAGATGTAGCAAACGAACGACGAAGAGATTGTGGTCTCCACTTCCTTTCAAACGTAGAGCATATGAAAAACGACAAAAATAAAGCCCTGCTAAGCAGCCTACAACGAACGAAGTAGTCCATAAAACGATTTTTTGGAGGATAGAGCCTGTCAGCTACTTTTGTCTGTGTGGAGGAAGGTGTACAATTGGTTTAAACTCCACAATTGTATTGCATGCGAACATCCTGTGTCTTTCCACCAAACAATTTAAGCTCCCAATGGAACCTCTGCGCTGCTGTTGTGCCAGTTGGTGAGTGTGTGTGTACTCTCCATTGTGAGCAATATAATATTATGTATCTAAGGATGTTTTTGTGGTTGTGCGGATCGCCTCGGAAAAAAATATCAAGTGGAAGCCTTAGCATTACGCATTAATATCAGTACACAATCCACATGGCTCATTTCTAAGGTTGCTTAAGCAAAAGTTGTACATATACGTGTTTTCAGATCTTCTCGTTTCTCATGGGATCCGCTCATTAGTGGCGGCATGACCAGTGGAACCCATCACCAAATTTTTATTATCCACTAAGCGATTTCATTTGGACTCGTGAGCATAAGGGTCTTGACAATTGCTTGGAATGACTATCAATTATAAGTATTTATGGATGTTGTTGAAACCTAATGAATCATAGTTCACCGGTGTCATATTTTCAACGTTTGCGTTTGTGAACGTTGACAAAAGACTCGAACTAAACCTTACAATCAGGTAGAATCTACGGAACAAGCTTTGAAGCAGGTTTCAATTTTTATGCTTAGCAGACTGATGGATTTTACGAGGTGGACTCATCACCGGAGTTTGTCCTGAAATGTCGTTCATTTTGCATCATGTGATTAGTCGTGACTCATTTCAGGGGATCGATTTTTTGAGGTAGAACAGAAGTCTACTGAAATACACAACTTCAGAGAGAAAACGTTTGGCAAATGATTCATATCTTGGACGAATCTCACATTCCCACTGTATGATAAATAGGTACATCATTATTGTGTACCTATGTTGCTCGGTTTTAAAAAGATTATTTGTTTTTTGCAATCGAAGTACTTTCTCCGACGATGGCGCTGTCCAACGTTTATGACTGGAACGGAGCAATGCTATTTAACAGACATGGCTGCTGCCCTTGCACTCCCAGGCACTATCCACTTTATAATGAGGACCCTGTTTGTTACACACCTTTCCGAAATCCGAATGAAAACCCCCTCGGTTTATGGAATCGACAAGGATGCGTATTTATTTCTTTAAGAATATGTGCGGACAGGTTGTCTGTAAACCCATATTATTGCCATAATGTCTCATCAACTTAATACTTTCGTGTATTGTTCACGTGGAGCGTGGAGTGAAATGTTTCATGAGCCTGAGCGCTGAGTTTACACGGTCTGGTGAACAGATAATTGAATGGTAAAACCATGAACCATGGATAACATTTTTGATAAAATTTTGTATGCAGTCGTCCTTCAAATGTGTAACCTCAATCGTAATCGAAATATGTGTCTGTCGAATCCTACCACATTTCCTGACACACACCACAAAAAATCCAAACATGATCATGATCGTAATATCTTGTTCTTAGGGAACCATAAAGGAGCAATACAGCACGTTTCAATTTTAATAATCAATCTTGTATTATATAAGCTTAAAATCGTCTCATGATCCTTAATACTCATAATCTAATTATTGTAAAAAGTCTCGGTATCCTCTTTCGTTAGCTCATTTCATGATTTTATTAATGGCAAACAGATGGGGAGCGCTTACCTTATATTTACTCTTGTGGCTATTATTTCATCCAAAAATCCAGAAATATATATATTGTGTGCAATTCACAATGTCCCTTAGCAAACGTATTCATTTATTCCATTAATTATAGTAATCTTTATAAAATTGAATTGATTGAGTTATTAGCATTTCCTTTTCAGATTTTCCCGACTGATTGTCAAAACTGACTATTTCACATCACACCAAAACATCAAACTGCGAGTTTTAAAAATTGGTTTTGTGTATCTCATCACCAGCGAGGATCCATATATTCTATGCTCATCACAACTACCGCAACGCAACCTAGAAGTCCAGGGTTTCGTCAAAATAATTCGAACACAGAAAACTCAATTTTCTCTTTGCTCCTCACAAGATTTTGGATGCGACAGAGGGGTTGTCATCAGTTATATTACAAGTTTTCTTTGATCGGTAGTAAGCTGCTTAAAAGAGATATTCAGCGAGGATGTATTCACGAAATGCGACTATAATACTTTTAAGTCCAACGATTACACGAAAGCACACTGAAAGCACACCTCCGAAAATATAACGAAAACGCACTATTTTAATTTTTTAAATGC
>JAANSN010003708.1:0-17475 GCA_036850665.1 Dicranocentrus wangi | reverse complement strand
TATAAACTTGAAATTATTCTCTCAAAATGAAATTACCTGTATAGCCTTGGAATTGAACCCAATGTGAACGTAGGATTCGTTATCCACGCCAAAAATTTTGGCATCCAATTTCTCACCGACTGGAATATCAGCCCGACTTGGCTCATCCGCTCTTGATGGCGACAGCCTATTCATTGCGAAATAGGAAATCAACTTATTAGCCATCCTTACCAAATTTATGACTCTTTCAGATATCGGGAATGTTTCCAAATAATATAACAACATAAACAAAACAAACAAAGCAGGAGAGAGGTGTGTCAACGTTGACAACAGAATTCAAATAGACGCGAATGTCGTGTCCCCAGTCCCTTTTATACACTCGGGTGAAAGGTATGACATGTATGGAACAGCGGCTTCATTGCAGCACCGGAAATGTACGTAGGTAGACTATTGAAATACTTATCCGGTCGTGACATTATTCTCAATATTTATGCAAACAACATTCCAATGTTTCCAACGTTCATTCCAAAAACCCCCAAACTACCTTATCAATGTTCTTTCAATGCTGTTCTTTTGTAGAGGCTATTTTTACAAAGTTCCATCCACATCTCATATGTACGGAGTAAGAATCTACTGCGATTCTATGACCACTCCATAACGCTATGCGTCTGCGCAGGCGACTTCAAGGTTGAATTCAACATAAAAATAGTTTGCTGTTATGTAAATGATGGCATACGTGCATCGTCTATTAATTAACATGCCAAAAAATCATTGTTCTCTCGTTGCGTTCATCACAAGTGTGGAAGCACTCGATTAGCATTCGATCGAATTGTTGCTTGCTGTCTTATTATAATAAGATTATAATTTTTAAAAAATAAAGCAAAAATTTAATCAAACAATCCCTGGTACTAACTGACACTTCCGGTTGCATAGCATAATATATGCAATCATTCACGACTGGCTGACGTAGACAGCTTCCACTATTACATACAACAAGTAAATGAAAAATTCAAGGACCCTACCCACACAGACTACACACCCTCCTCAAGTAGGTATATGATGAGTTTTTGTCTTGTGGAGGGAGACATACTTTCTTCATATATTTTTCAACAAGAACAAATAATAAGTTTGCGGGGGATTAACAATGCCACCAGCCAATGCAGACATTTGCAGATCAACCTGCAAACGAAGTGTCAACGAACGAATCAACCTGAAAATTAATGCCTTCTTCAGAAATATTGTTCAATGTTTCCAAACAACTGGAAATTCAGAAGTGTGTCAACTTTTTGATATAAATTAGAATAGACGAAAAAAAGGTAGGTGTCTCCAGCTCCCTTTTATACCCTTGAAGGAAATGCACGACTTGCTGCATTTTGTAGCATCAGAAAATCGTAGGAAGCAAAATGCGGGTACTTCCGGTTTCTGTCAATACAAAACCAAATGCACTCCTAATTTACCTGCTTTCATTTGTTCCCTTCGTCTGACTGTCCCTGTTTTACTAGTGTTCCTAGTTACTTTACCTTTTGGTTAGTAGCTTAAACTTGAAATAAGTATTTATGCAGGTTTAAAAGGATACCACTGCAATCCATAGTTATCCCAAGCAATCATAATAATCTTGTTTCTTTTATAAGTACGTATGGAGTTGCCATACTTGCAATACCATTTTCGCTTCGCTCCTGCACATTCCAAATGGAAACGATAGATATGATATATCGAATTATATAATTTTAAAAACTGAACATTATTATTATGTCATTCAAATTATTCCTCTATTTATTTGGTCAGACAAAACTGACAGCTATGAACTATGAACTGATTTTGCATTTTTGCATAGATACTTATAAGGTATACTATAATAGACGCGTACGTAACGTCGGCTTCCGGAGCAGCCGAGCAGCCACAGTTTTTACCTTAATAGACCAATATAAAAACGATTTGGAGTAAAATAATAATTTTTGCTTTGGAAGTGGTTCATGTAATTTATCAATTCGCTAATTAAGCTGATTGGGGATATTCTCGATAGTTATAAAAGTATGTAAAAGTTTAACTACCTATGCATTATGTGTATTCAATTTAGTCACAAAAAGGGAGTAAACCTCTTTTCTCGTCAGAATGTCGTCAATTATATTTCATCTAACGATACCTTTCGCTTGCAAATTCAACATTTTGCTGCATCAATTTATCATTAGCGTCAGCCAACCCATAACCCGCATTTACCACCAATTAATTCTGAATTATTAATAAACTTACCTACATGCCACGCCATGCCCGTCCTCAAACAATCCTTTATTCTCTGGATATTGCTGGGACACTTCCAGCGAAGCGTGTTGTTGTGCTAGCACAATTCTATTTCTTAAAAAAAATGGAACATTCCTTCCAGCAGTTTTTGAAGGTGTACAGCCTCTTTGCTGCATTATCCCTTCAACCTTCAGAAATCTTTAGGATCAAAGGATTACACATTGTCTCGTCCAAGAAGGGTGACCATGATTGCGTGGCAAATATCCGCAGCCCTGTACACCTTATACTCCATTAAGGTCAATGTAAAAATTGTACTCTTATTTGCAAGTTACATGGAAAATGGGAAAGTCGTCAAGCTGGTGTTTCACGCTTTCTACAGTTTGGCCTCATGGCTCATTTTAGCCATGAATCTTACATGTCTTGTGCACTGGAGTGAGTTGAAACAACTTGTCAACGGCACTGCCAACTTTTGCGCCCACCTGGAGAGCTGTGAGTAAAAATATTTTTAAAAAAATCAATATCATCCCAAAATCCCAACCAGTTTGTTTTTAAAACATTTATGTTTTGTGTATATAGCCCTCCAGCCTAACTTGTTCGACAGTTGTCGCAAATTTCGACTGCTACTACTTTTGCCATTCTCAGCTACACATTTTGGAGGACTGTTTGCAACCCTCACTCCAATTTTCATTTACTTCCGGAAAGAGAGTTGGCACTTTGGAAATATTGCATACTCGGTGGTCATGAGCACGACGGCAATGATAAATACAAATGCGATGCAAATGCAAATGTCGGAATACCTGGGGATCGCAGTAGGACTGGTGTTCGAGATGACAGTATTTGTGCAAGCGTATGGAATGGCGGTGCTCCATGTGTACGCACAACTTCTATGTATTCACGCCTTCAAAATAACAACCAATTTTATACAACGTGAAAGCAGGTCTTGTTCTGCGAAAGTCTTTAAACTAGGCCCCCAGTTACATGACTACGCCAAGCTACGCCTAATAATAATTTTGTACAATCACATTTATCACGCATTCTTCTATCCCGTGTTTGAATTCGCACTTGGACTTCTAATGATTCTGGGGCTGTTTATGATTGTTAAATTGGGAAACTTTGCAATAGCAACATTTGGCCTGATTGTGTTGTTCATTGCCAGCGGCTTGCTGGCATTGATTGTCACGTTCGCCGGGATAGTTCACGAGGAAAGTATTAATTTCCTGAGGCACCTTAAGCAGAAAGTTGAATGGGGGAGAAAATCTGACGCTCAGCTTTTGCGATCATACAAAGTGGAAGGGGTGCTGAGTGGGAGTTTTTGCTGCATTCAGAAAATCACGTCGTTGACAATGCTCCACACGGTTACAAATATTGCAGGAACTTTGCTGATTTCTGTAAATGTTTGAGGAATGAGGATAATAAAGAATCATTTTTGTTCTAGTGTAGCTATAACTTTAACGTTAACGTTGTAGTTACGTGTCACGTTCAAGTTTTTCTATACGTATTATAAGCAAAGTTTCGCTTCTAAAAGTATGTTATTAATCAATAGTAAAGTAACTAGCTATAACTAATAACTATCGATAATAAAGTATTTCATAGAAGTAGCCACGTTTCCCAATTTATTATAACTAATTCTAAATTCGCCTGATCCATTTATTAACTAAATTGCCTAATTGCCAGTGTCATGGTCATGCGTCATTATTCATTTGTCATTCTCTTTGGTCTAGAGATGACTGAAAGCGGTAATTAAATTACAACAACTAATTACTACTACCTTAATGTTGAATGGTGGCTTGCTTAACTTTTTTGAAACGCCAACTTTATTAAAGAGGTAATGGGTTGGTGTTGGTATGTCAGAAGCACACTAATAAGCACATAACCGCTATTATATAGGACTATTTTACAGAAATACGAAATGAGACGCGTGTACGACACGACAAGTAAGTAAAAAAGATATAAATAGCATTATGTACAAATCTATATAGGTAATATTTGCTTAATTATTGGACAGTCTGTCTGGCTCTGGCTATGAACTATGGACTGGCTGGAGTATTTCTCAAACCTCGTTTAATTCGATTGATATCTCCGTCTGTCAGTCTACAATAATAAAGAATCATAAATTAGAAGTTGGTCTGTTGATTAGGCACACGACCATATCTAACAAGATTCACATCACGTAATAAAGTTTAACTAATTGACAGCGTTTCATTTAATTAGAGTAAATTTTGGTCAGGGACTTGACGTATTATGAACAAATTGTTACTTATGAAGACTGCTTTCCAATTTATATGGGTTTTCTGGAAAATGTTTTAATGATCATGACGGTATATACCCGGAGTACAATTATCTTCTAATTTAGTTGGTTATTCGCGGTGGTCAATTTTATTTAGCTTGTGACGCAGCCAGACACCAAATTCATGCATTTTGTCTTTAATCGACCGTGTACGAACTTCGGTTTCACATGTCAGACTCTTTTCGTAGTTTTCCCAGACCAGGGGCTGACAAAATGGACAAATACTTCAAATATTTTACAATTTTGTACTATTCCATTTGTGGTTATCCATTCAAATTTGTGGAATTCCCAGAGTCCAAAGATCTTCAAGTAGCCGCAGCTCCGCAGGTACAAGCCTTTGCCTGGAAGGCTTTTTCGAGCGGAGCAATATTACATCTGATTAAAATAACGGCGCAGCTGCTCATTTTGTACAAAACCTATTTGGAAAATGGGCAAGTCCTTAAATTAGCGTTTCACGCCTTCTACAGTGTCGTTTTATCCATGATTGGAGCAATCCACCTCATTACCATGATGCATGGGAATGAAGTAAAACAACTTGTTAACGGTGCAATACATTTAAGCCTTCATCTTGAGAAAAGTATATTTGAAATTTGCATAATAAAAATATACAATCGGAAATTTAATAACTAATTAATAGAAACTAGTATCTATACTTATTTGTAACAATGATCTTTTCTGCTTTTATCCTCCAGTTCTGAAACTTGGTGTGTACGATGGGTGTCGTAAAATTCGAGTGGAGCTTCTTTTGGCTTTCTCCGCCTCTGTCTGTCTCGGAGTCACGTTCGTGTTGATTCCCAGTTTCATTTATTTCCGGAACGAGGTGTGGCATGCTGGAAGCATGATCTATTGGGTTATCACGGGAACTGCAAATCTTGACTCAATACAATATCTTGGAATTGTTATTGGTGACAATTATCCAAGGTCTCGGTATGGCTTTCCTCCACATTTACGCCCAACTCCTGTGCATGCAGACATTTACAACGACGGTGGGATTCACTATAAACTGTGGACGTTCATCGTGGAAAAGATTTAACATGCAGGAGCAACTTCTTTCCTATTCGAAAATCCGACTGGTCATCATTTTGTTCAACAACCTTTACCAGGTTATTTTCTATCCCGCAATGCAAACTGGTCTAGGATGCCTCGTGATTCAGGGCGTATTTATGGCAGTGAAATTTGGAGAGTTGGCAGCGATTGTAGCATTAGGAATTATTGTGGCCGTACTACCTGGAATTATTCTAGCAATTATTGTCACATTCGCTGGGAGTGTACACGAGGAAAGTGTTCAACTTTTGAAGCATCTAAAACGGCAGGTGGAGTTTTCACCTGGACGAGGTTCCAGAATGCTGCTGAGGTCGTATAAGATAGAAGGGATTAAGTGTGGTAGTGTATATTGCATGAAGAAAGTCTCGTCCTTGACGCTTCTCGGCATGATCATCAATATCGCAGGTTCCCTGTTAATATCGTTGAGTTTTTGAAGAATGAAGAGCTACTTATTGGGTTGCAACTAACAAGTGTAATAGGTAGGTAGGCATGTTATTATTCATGAAATATTTAAGTGTGGCTTCCGTAGTGAAAGTTACTCCTTGGAAGCGTGACGTAATTGACATAATGTGCTTACTTATAAAAGCATTATTTTAAATTCAGAACAATAACAACTGGCAAGTGCAAGCGTCCACAAATATACACAATACGAAGTAGGTCTTTGCCAGGAATATATAGAGCTATGTATAGTATTTTCTGTACAGATAATTTCAAAAATAAAATCCTGTTGTATGTCTTTAAAAGTTACTCTGGTTGAGTTTTCGTCGATTTATTCTACGCAAATTTGATCTCAAATACAAAACGTGGTGTAGTACACACAACATTAAACACAATCATTATATAAATGATAACTACAGCATATAAGTAATATTATTCAAAGCGTTATCCTTGTTAGAACATTTAGAGAGACATCAACACAAGGATATTATGTACATTAAATATAGGTAAATGACTAACAATAACAAACTTCAATTTAATAAAGTATAATAAATATGTAACCTTGTAATTAAGTTACGTTCAGTTTAAAAATGTTTTTGATGTATTATTTCCGCAAACATTGCCACGACTTCTTTGTAGATAAGTGGATCAAGGCGTTTGTTAAGTTCAGCAATCACAAACCAGTCGCCGTATGAACAGTTGTCTGTGATTGTTTTGACACCATCAGTGAATGCAAGAGGGGTGGACAGAATTAAAACCTTTTCCCGAACAGATTTAGAGCATACCATGACTATACGGAAAGCCAGTGCTGTTGTTCCGACAGCCCCCAATACCATAAAGTAGTGCCTTCAGAAACAAAAAAAAAGAATTATAGCATTAAATTTACATTAGATTTAGCTATCCATTTGATTTGATTTCATTCCATTGTATTCGACTCCATTATCAATTATTAACTGAATTACTGAATAGTAGTTACCAGAAAAATACTGCAGCATGTTCTGTGGCCAAGTTCAAGGGTAACACACAAATGCCATCATAAGGAACAATGTCACCACCGGGTCCATGCCGATTAAAGATGCATTTTCCAACGATTGGAAATACCGTTGACAATGGATCAGTCCTTAATCCCGCAGGGACGGTGATATGATCCAATGAGACCATACCATGACGCGAAAATTCATGCCCAGTAATGATATCCAAAGATGTAATCAGAAAAATCACTGCTGCCAAATTGAGAAATTCACACAGGACGAACCCCATGGCATACTTTCCGTGACAGCCGAGATGACTGGCCAAGTATTCTGCGAGATGTTTCTTGTCCTTCATCAGCTCTTCATCATCCTTCATCTTCAGCTTGAGGTTTGACTTTCCGAGTAGTAATTTCATCTCCCCGCGCTCCATAAGTTGCCAAAGTTTCCAAGGTAGAGATACCAGTATTATCGACAATATAACGAAAAAGTAGACCCACTGATAGTACTGGTGGTGCTTGACTGCCTTGGTTTCTTGAGTTGTTGGCCCCACTCCGGGGTAAATTTGGGCATCTGAAATAAATCAAAAAGGGGGAGAGAATCAAGTTAAATACTGGAGGTGACATGACAGGGGAGCTCCCAGGGCCACACTTTTAATCTGACAAAATGTTAAATAAAAGTAGAGTCGATTATGCACTTACCGGGATTAGTATTAACCACTGAATATACTCCATGACGCCAACAATAGTCAGTTGCTGTCATCCTGGCGTCGCCCTTGTCCACCATGGGGAACACGCAGGAAATGGGAAACTTGCCAAGGACGTAGGAGAAGACAACCCCATACACGGATATCAACAAAACAGTCCACTTGTAGTGGAGACGAAACACAAAATTGCCTGGCGTCCAAGAGTCCACCTTTAACAGGGACTTTGCAACTCCGAAGTCGATCTTATCGATTACCGTGTAGATGGTCATTTTGAGACGATGCGATGACAAGTGACAAGGATCACCTGTTGATGAACGCCTAAAATAAAAACACGACTGATTCATTCATTGTCATTTTTGATGAAAAAATATTTAGTTCTTTTTAACACCACTGACTGACAACAGTGACAACTGATGATGATTGATGATCGACAACAGAACAGACTGGTGACTACTGGCAATTGGAAGACAGGTGAACACGTTACGGACTCTTGTGACTACATTCCCAAATCAGGAAACTCAGGTGTCAGGAATCAAGCAAATAAATAAATAACTTACCACTACGTTTCAATATTACTTAGAATGTTTCAACCTATAAAATAGGGAACAGGGATGTCTAAGTGGGATGCTGAAAGCTAGGTTTAGACCACCATAGAAGTGATTGGCAAGCAACTCTAGAATAAACTGAAACAACAAAAAGGAATTAAAAAGGAAGGCGACATACAAAAACATGCACTCACGCATCAACACTGGGAATGCTGCTGGTGCTGATGAACTGACGATGAGATCATATGTAGCGTGCGTAGGAAGTAGGAAAGGAACATGTGTATAGCTGTGTACTATAACGAAGGAAGCGAAGCGAACGTATAGAAGAGCTGTGATGTGATGATTGATGATGATTGATGATGATGAGACCAAAGAACTCGATACAAATTGATTAACATTGTGTTATATTTCACAACAATGCTCTTCTCGCATAATTTTATGCGCAAGAACGTTTTTTGTACATAGTAATATGCATGATGATATGCATGTCATTTGCACGCATGCACAATGGCACACGCAGATGAGTAAGTACAGGCCCAAAAATTACGAAACGGGAAATTACATTGCTTGTTTACATTTTTACAACATTAGAGAATGGCAAAATGGAAAAAAGTGGAGTCGTTGGTGTCGTCAGACCATACAGAATTATATACGGGAAAACTTTTGCTGCAAAAGTGACTTTCGTGCTCCATAAACCAGTAATATGCTCCTCTCCTCCTGTCTATCTAACAATGTAATTTTTTTAAGGATATATATATTTGGCAACTTGTGATACAATATTTAAATTATGAATGTACTTTCGAAGTGAGGTCTCTGGACCCCAGAGTTCTGGAGGCTCCGTCGGCTATAAATCACGAAGTATACACCAAGACCAGCTAGCCCAGCAAATAATCGCAATCGCAACATAATATCTCATTCACGTTTACGCCCTTAAATACGCTCAGGGTTCTTGGTTTTTAAGTTACTGGATCATAAAGTTTGGAGTGTAGTGTAGACCCGTGGAAAAGCGGATCCACCGGGGAGATCAAGGGATGAATGATGTCAATTAAAAGCATTTCATTTCATACTATATATTCATATTGACATGAACTTCAGGTCAGTAGTTTCAGGTCTAACTCTTCTCCATTCGAAAGTCAAATTACAAACCAAAATGCTGCTACTATATACTGTTCTGATTTTTTAAATTTTGTGGATGGACGACACATGTATTTATGTAGAGATTATTGGGAGCTGCACATTGAGCTAACACGAGTTAACTCTAATAGTATGTGAAATTACTTTAAAAGAATATTTTAATATTTTGAAAAATTACAAATTGCATTGCTGCATTTAATCTCAGTTTCCGCTTTAGTCTCAAGTTCAGTTTTATTACGTTTAAACCTCCTGCTTATATAATTCTACTCGCAAGTACACAAAAACTAAAATTAGTAAAATTTCTCAGTTAAACTAGTTTCTCACAGGGCACGAGTACGAGAAATAATTATACCTATGAAGAAACACAACACAAATTCATGTTACTAAAAATGTCTATTATCCAAAACTTACAACACAACACAAGTAGAATAATTAATAATTGCAACTTGCAATATGTTATATTATCGTCATCACTTACAATGTAGAGTAGTAGTGGTTAGTGGTTTCAATTACATTACATGAACGTCATTAATAAAAAAATTAAATTTCATAGGATTTTAACTTATTGTAAATGGAGAATGAAAATCATTTGATAAATGGTTCCCTAGAGACGACAATTAAAAAGACAACGCCAAAGAACTGAATTATAGATATACAATGTAGGTTGTTGGTAGCATTTGCGGTAGATGGACACTCCATATTTCCCTTCGTCATCATTACTAATCTCATCGAACGCTGCCAATCACGGCAACACTGGTCGCTTGCCGTGAACTCTGCGGCTGCTGTGAGTCTGATGAAGACACCGCAGTCTTTCGAAATTTCTTTGTCCAGTCAAAATTGTAGTCATATTGGTAGTTCAACGTCCGGAATAGAATTCGGAACAGTTGGCGAAGGTACATGTAGTCAGGTACTTCTTCAAAACGGAGATTCCGGCAATAATTTAAATACATGGCGAATTCGGAGGGATGGTCCTGCGAACAAAAAAAGAGTCGACATCTTTAAAAGTCACATTGCTTCCTTAAAGCACTATTACAATGATAACGAGTGCCACCCATTTACAGATAGTGGTGCATCCACTACACTAACTGACACTCACCTTGCAAAGAGTTTCAACAGGGGTAGACAACTTTTTCTCCTTGATTAGGTCGTATTTCTGTCGTTTCGTAGCGGCCTTCAGACCTTGCCAAGGCAGATATCCTCTGATAAAATACATGAGAACATATCCTAAAGATTCCATGTCGTCACGTCGGCTGAAATTAAGAAACGAGACTTTAAAAAAAATCTGACTTGTACGATAACTACAATAAATGCTGACAAAATTCGTTTGAAGGCCCCCATAGACATTACCTTAACTCAATGCCAAGATGAGCATGATTAGAAGCGTATCGAGCGGTACCCGTAAGATATTTATCTTCACGGTAGGGCATGTGGTGATGCGTTCGAGAATCTCTGTACTTCTTGGCTAGTCCAAAATCGATCATATATAACTGCAATGAAATACAAAGCATTTTACAAATTAATTATTACACCAGCAACTACTTTTTACTTTTATTTCATCTTATCTAAGTTCAGTGCTACATAACTGTGTTCCTAACGTACTTTATTGCTGTGGCGTCCGATTCCCATCAAAAAATTGTCCGGTTTCACATCTCGATGAATGAAATTTTTCGCGTGAATGTACTCCACTCGACCAATCATTTGATCCGCCAGCATCAGTACAGTCTTCATAGAGAAACGACGGGAACAGCTATGAAAAAAGTCTTCCAGAGAAGGTCCAAGCCGGTCCATCACCAACACGTTGTACTGTCGTTCTTGACCGTACCACCTGAAACTCGTAATCACCCAGAGGTGGTAAATTGTCAAAATGTTCAACTCCTTCCAAAAATGTACATGATCATAAATATCATATTGTCACATGTGAGAGATGAGAGACTTATTTCACTTACTGCATATAAGGAATACCAACACCACCCTGAAGGACCTTATACAACTTGCTTTCGTACAACAACTGAGGGTGACGTGCTTTTACGCTCTCGAGCTTCACGGCTACTTCCTGTTATTTCATTGTTAATTTAACAGAAACACGTAGAATTCTACGTATAAGGTGTCCATTTGAAAGCTTACCTCTCCATTTGTAATATTCATGCCCAAGTAAATTTCACCAAACGAGCCTGATCCAATTTTTCGTACAAGTCGATATTTCCCTGCAGCAATAAATCTTAACGGGACAGGGGAGGAGGGGCCTGCCATTGCCATCCTGCCTGTCACCTGTGCCAGTGACTTTACACTTTTTGTCTGGAGTCGCCTCTCACCTATCATCTGCTGTCTGCGTCTTAATTTTCGCCGTCCTCACCTTCGTCTTCACTGATGGCTGACAACTGATGACAACCGATGATGAGTCCTTCCTTCGTCGCACCACTGGCAAACTGACTGAAATATGAAAAAATAAAAGAATCAACAATGAATATTATATTTTGTGACTGTCAACTTTTGACACTTTTGCGGTTACGTATTGACTATCAACAAATAATGAACAAGGCTTGCTGAGACTTCCAACCACCAAACTTTCTCACCGGGGTGAAGCAAAGTAACCGGATTTCTTGTTTCAAATTGTTAGACAAGAAGGCACAAGTCACAAAAAGAAAAGGATAAAAATTGCAAACGGTGGTGAAAGGCTTTCAACAAGATGGATGGATGGACAGGATAAGGTGTTGCGGTTGCGACGTGAATCGAATCGTATCACATATTATATTAACCTGGCTGGAACTTCTAGAACTTATCATGACTCCCAAAGTTGTGTAGCATTTTTAGATAATTTATGAATGAAGCAATTGACAATTAAATTAATTGAATTACAAGTCCGTTTGTTTTCGTTCACAAGTTTTCCACTGCCACTCCCTCCCCGTCATTAGGTTCCCGTTAAATAAAGACGTAGTTTAGTTTTAATTGTGAATAAACTGTCCTCCTCCCCGTCGCGTCATTTTGGCATCTCAATCTCAATAGGCTAGACGCTTACAATATCACCTGATGTTCTGTCTGACCGATTTCTCCACCCAAAAAGCGCAATGTTAATAATCAGCATTCACCAACAATATTATACAGTTGTCAAACTGACAAGAAATTATCAAACTACCTCCACTTGCACTGCTTCTGTGTCCTATGAGAAAATCCAATTTGATTAACAGCCTCGGAGTACTCGGATGCGAAATCCCAGTTGGGCGTCTGTGCCAGGTTGACAACGAGAAGGTTGGGTGGCAACTCTCAACTCTAATACAGTGCGCACGCACGGTCTGATGTCCAGCCAGATCATAAAGAGCAATACACACGAATTAAATTGGGATATTTGTAAATATACGACTCCACCGCGACCGGTGTGCACGTGTGACCGGAACCCGGAGCTGCTTTGTTTTTGTTTTTGTATTCCCTCATTCATTCGCATTCTCTGCACCCGCACCTGCACTCAATTGTCCATGTGACGTAGATATGTGCAGACCTTTATTATTACAGCGCAGCGGGTACTATTCTTACCTTTTGGAACGACATCGTAAATCCGCATGCATTATCAATCATACATTTGCATATGCATAGAAAAAAAATTCATTTGCCTACACTAACATAGGTATGTACATCTACCTACATACTGTCGATAAAGAAGCAACTTCTAAAAGATTAGCAGAATTCTCTCGTATTGTTATGCTAATAAAAATTTGCATAACAAAGGATATTCTAAATAAAAATTTTCTTAACAAAAGACATTCTAATGTAGTTAAGCTTTCAATAAAAAATAAGCATCGAGTATCATTTTAATGTGAATAGATAGGTGGAAAGATAAGGTTCAAAGTTTTGCGGCGAGAATGAGAAGATGCTTCTTTATCAACTGTAGAGAAAAATGCGAATATTGCGAATACGAATTTAGGTCGGCGTTCAAGAAGGCGTTAAGAAAAACTTGTGTGCTTGAAATGAAATGCATATTACTATTACCTATGTATGTAAATATATAATTTTTATCTAACCTATATGCAACGTGCCATAAAGTTACTACGGCAACGTCTACTTTTATATTGCAGCAATTTTGCGACGCCTGCAAAGCTAGTTAAAAATACTAAACTAAAAATCGAACTAAAATAAAATACTAAACTAAAAAAATAGGAATGGGTGCACACAACTTTCTTAGGCTTAGGTTAGGTTTACTTACTTCTTGCAATAATTAGTGCTAAACGTCGCGAAAAAGTAATTTGTATGCAAGTTTGCCAAGAAGGTACTTACTTACGTCTTACTTACTATCTTATCATGAATGTATCATAATGCCCCTGTTTTCATCACGCTTCCAACTGTTTCATATAGCTACAGACCCGATCCGATCCGACTGCATATTGCATATTATCTCCATCATTACAAAAAAATACAACACTAATTAAACGACAATATTATTATTATTACTGTATTTTTCGGTATACGTAATTGAATATTTAATGCATGATTATGAATTATGAACTTTTCTAAACGAAAAAAACAAGATTCTAATTGTAAGTGATTCTATGAAATTCTAGGCTATACTTTATACATTTATCACAATTCACTAAAATACTCGGATCGTTTTTTTTGTTTGCAAAATCTACACCGGAAAATTTATTTACAGAGTTTGAGAGTTATATACAGTTTTGCTGGTACACAAACAAAGTCAATTTTGCATAATCCACTACTGAAGCTTATTTATCTGGACTTGGTAATCCCACCTGCAGCAAATTAAAATCTTCAGCTAGGAACCACTCATGGCTGTCCGAAGGTGTGGGTGGTGGCGGAGTTTTTTGTGCTGTTGGATTAACGATGGGGAATGTGATTGAGCCAGGACCTAAAGAGGCTTTTGGGGAAATGGTGGGTGGTCGACAACTATATCTCTGTAATCTGAGATCCCTACGGAGTTTTGCCATTGCTGGAGATGGTCGGTCAAAGAGTGATTTTGGAGCGAATATAGGGTCCTCACGGCGTGCAACCTTGGGAGACTTCTTGTTCGGAGATGTGTCACTGTCAAGGTCGGCGGGTTCCGCAGCAACTTCCTTCGGAGGCTCAGGAGTTTTTTCTACTCCCGGCTTTGGAACTGGAGACGGTGGAGCTGGTAGTTTTTTAGGATGCTTCGGAACGTAAACAGGGGGCAGGTGGTGACTCATTGATGATTCCATAATCATACAAGTAGCCGTGCGTATAGTCAAAATACACGTCCATGTCGTCATGAGGGGGAGTGGGAGGTTCGTAAATCTTTAAGAATATATGAAATGCATTATCATGTAGCATGACATTAGCAAGTTTGATGATATTGACCAAATCCAAACCAATTTTTTTTTATTGTTTTGAATGCCAGGGTCGTAAAAGTGCTCGAAAGGAACAACTCATCCGCGAAGGAATGCCATATTATTGCACGTCAATCATCGGTTCAACAATGAATAAGAATAAAAGCTCGCATATAGTACGCAGCGAGCTAATAATAATACTAATGAAACAATGAAATTGTCTTAAACGAAAAAGTAAATCCACATGGGGTGGCCAAACAAACTTACTAAAATATATTCAATATATTATATTGATAGTTTAACTGTCGACGCAAATCTCAAATAAATTTTTTTTGTCTGCAATTACGTAAATTGGTTTGGACTAAGGCTAATATATATGATTCGCCGTATGAATATAGATGCTGTTATTAATGGTGTATTATGACTATATATGATTCCTTACCATATATATGGTATTTCCTGCTCTAGACTGCCATGTTGAGCGACCCAGACCTGCAAAAATCGAAATATACAATTTGTTAACTAGTGAAATTCGGCAAGTTTTTCGTTTTAAACAGCAAAAAGCAAATGTGCCCAGCGAGTTTGATTTTTTTGATTTAACAAGTTAGTGTTACGATAATGCCCTGTCGAAAGTATTATGCAGCATTGTTTTATGCTTCATAATAACATGCTCCAATTCCAAGGCAACAATGACAATTCAGCTAATTTGTGGAGTCTTTCCACTGTAATGCAACTGGCAACACGGTTGCTTGCTGCTGCTGTGCTGCCGTACACATATTATTATAGAAACTGCTTTAACGACTGCTTTATATTCAAACGAGGCACATTTGGGCGGACTGTCTGCGGATGGGACTCTCGGTTGAGAAAATAGTCAGCAAAGTGTGAGAAGGCTAAAAAAATTCCTGATCCTGCCATTTCGATTTTTGCAGATCGATTTGTATTAGTTTTTTACACACATGTAACGTATTGACATACATATGGAATGACTCCACTCCAAAGCCGAAAATGAAATGCTCATTCATGCCATGACTAACGCGTCGTAAGTCGTAAATGATGACAGCACAATAATAAGTAAATCAAATCACTGAGCACTCTATGTTTGCTGCAAGCTAACTTTTTTCGTTCAATTTAGTTGAAAGAGAACAAATTCAGTTCTCTAACCAACATTCTCCTTTTTTGTGTATTATTCATTCTTTACATGTTAGTGACTTTTTGTTTGCACATTTTAAACAACCGTGTTGGTAGATGAATGAATCTTTTTTAACAACTTTAACTCAAACACCAGTAAGAAACTGCAAAATTATGTTACGATTACGAAGATGTGGCTACTGTAGAATAACCACCGTTTATCACGCCTTTCGAAGCGATGAACTTAACCTGGGCATTGGCGTCTACTCTGGAATACATCAACAAATCCTCGGTGGTGCAGGATTCATCATCGATGTCCATCTTACTTTCGTCGACCGTCTTTTGTTGCTGAAGTTCCCAAGCTAGTTTCTGCTCTTCGAGATCCTTTTGTGCTTGGGCAACTGTCTCTTTAGACCAATCGTCGATGGTTGACTCCATGAAGCGAAGTGCATACCTCTCAACATCCGTCATCTGTAATGGATCACAGGTCATCATAATGAATCATTATTCACACACAAATATTCATTTCTCGTATTGATACATCTATTGTGGTGACATGCTATGCTGTGCCACATAAACCAACAGTCAAGGCTATTTATAACGTTAAAATCTTATATTATAGCTGGCTGGTGGCCGGTATATTTCTACTTACTTGATCGAAAACTTGCTGGAACTCATTGTCGAACTTATTTGGAATTGGTTTTCCTTGCTGAAACACAACGACGATAGGCAAATTTATTTATAAGGTTATTGCAATTGAAACTTGAACTGACGTATCAAGTCTGAGGTGAAAATTATATGGCTTGCCTCGTCAAGAGCATCTAGTGATACGTTTTCATCGAATTCTGCCATCTCCGCCTCCGCTTCCGCATGTACTGTTTGTGCTGCTTGAACATCTGTATCATCTTCCGCAGCGGCCAGGGCGCATTCAATCATTTGCATTTCATGCTTCTTTTCCGGCGAACTCATTAGATCGGCAGGATCAAATGAGGGGCCTTCTTCTTCTTCTTTAGTATTTTGTCGATTGGGAGTTGGGTCGTCCCACGCACTCAGTCTCTTAACTACGTCATCCTTCTCATTGATTGTGAAAAGCTCACGGATAGTATGCTAAAGGATTGTCACAACATACCAATTACTACTGATTAGGGTTCATTCAATCAGCAAGAGTGTATATTTGAGCAGAATTGATATTGTGGTTTACCTGCTTAAAGTACGTTGTCGTGAACTTTCCACCTTCAATTGCAAGCTCTCCTAATAATCTCTTTTGATTTGATTTCTTGAGAATATTCTCCTCCACTGTCTTTTCACTAACCAGTCTGTAGGGAAATACAAAAAAATACATGAAGATACGCCCAAGTCCCTTTCCTGGATTCCCTTATTCAATAAAGTACAGTCTAAGTCTAGCATTATTTCTGTTTGCATTACCTATAAATGTGTACATCCCGAGTTTGGCCAATACGGTGACACCTGTCTTGTGCCTGTGCATCCATGGTAGGATTCCAGTCGCTGTCGTAAAATATGACAGTATCTGCCCCTGTGAGGTTAACACCGATCCCTCCAGATCTGGTCGACAGAATAAAGCAGAAAATTTTCTTGTCCGCATTAAATCGCTCCATCAGCAACTGTCTTTGATCTATTTTTGTGGCTCCATCCAGTCTCAGATAAGTGTGGCCATTGTAGTTGAGGAACGCCTCCAAGATGTCCAGCACCTTGGCCATTT
>JAANSN010003707.1:0-17481 GCA_036850665.1 Dicranocentrus wangi | reverse complement strand
TTATTAGTACCTGTCCACAACTTATCTTTTGAAAGCAATCATTCTGTAGGTAGATACCTAGCTAAACATACTTACTTCATGTGCAATCCTTAAATGCAGATTCGACAAGTGTGATGTGATGAATATGAATCCGTGCAAAACCTTTTCCCTCACATGTGTGCATGTGAATTTAGTTAGTGAATAATATTGGTATACACTATAACACTATAGCTTTGAGTTTAGTGAGGAGTCGGTCTCCACCATCCACCACCACTCGACTTCACACACACAAGTAGCACCAGTGCCATGCCAGTGCATCAGTAGTCAGTCGGAGAGAAGAAGAGAGTGAAAGAAAAGAGGATGCTCATTCCTCAACCCACTTATTCGCCAACTTGGTCTTGGCAGAGCCACATCATCCATCCTCTCGCTCTCTCCGTGAAGCTAACGTCGTCGTCGTGCGAGGCAAGACAGTCAAAAAAGTCGTTCTCCAACCAAGTTTTTTTTCTCTTCTTCTTCGTCGTCTTCTTCTTCTGCCTTTGCAGTCAATCGCGTATAACAAGAGTTTCCAGTTCCTCGGTCCCTCGGAAAGTAAATATTATGTAGGAGCATCCCAGAGAGTCTTCTGAAAAAGCTTTTGCAACTTTTTTCATCTCTCTCTCTCCGCTCCCCTCTCTTAATTGCAATAGTTTTGATTTGCGCCTTGCACAATATTACTACGGATCAGGAAACCTAAATTATTAAATATCCTTAGAAAAACAAGCAGAAAGAAAAGTTGAATACTTACTTGCTAGAATAATATTACTACTACCCACTCCACCACTACTCTGCTACCCCTGAGGAATGTATATATAGGGAGAAAATCATGAATACTTTTAAGATGTGAAGTCCCAAATGTGCGAGCTGGTTGATGAGCAGAGAATTATTAGGAAAGAATAAGTTTTTCTTCTTCAGAGATTATTTCCTCAAGTTATGTTTCACCTTGCCCCACCCATCCTCCAACTCTCTTTCTCGCTCCACGAGTCCACAGTCCCCACTTCCAAACGTCTTGGAACACACTGGGTTTTTTGCAAACCTGGAAACTAGTCCGAATGTTCTCCTACTCCTCCTCCTCCTCCTTCACCTCCTGCTTTCACAAAACATTTTGATCTACAATCGTCCCCATTCCCTAACTGATGACTTGGGGTTCAAAGAAATTCTCCAACTCCAAAAATATAATATTAGTACGTGAACGTTTACTAAATCCTTGTCAAACTGTTATTGGTTGGGAGAGAGCAACTTTGCAAGTTGTCAGCACCATCAACACCAACGTATATAATCATCATTACACTTTTAGGAAGAGCGAGTGAGAGGTACCATTTTTTAGTACATTTATATTCCTAGTGACAAAATGATAATTAATCGGATCAACTTTGCTCTCATCGGTGAAATTTCACACACGTTTGGGGCATAAATTAGCCCCAGCAGCCTGCCACTTTTTAAAGACTCTTGGACTTGTTCCTCAATCACACTCTCTGTGGGCTCCGCCAACAGCAGCAGGACATTTTTTGTCTACTTTGAAGCCTCGTTTTGATCTGACAATCTTTGTGAACGAGAGAGGAACAAGGCACGCAGCGGATCGAGAATTGAGACAAGAAAAGACCCCGCTGTGAAATGAGGCAAAACGTAATGAGAAGCTGAAGGATATCATAGTGCCATTTTGACACTCTCTGTGCGTGGTCTCTCACGATTTTTCTCCTACACTCCGCCACTAATTTCTTCTGATCAAGTCCGACCCCTCAGAAAAAAAACTTTGTAAAGGTTTTCCAACCAGAAGAATAATAGTAATCGTTCGTAGTAACGTAACCAGTGACAGTAGTCCCAGTGTGTGCAATTACTTGTCAGTAGTAGTCAGTAGTAGTATATGCAGTAGCCCGAGTGCTGTCATCAAGATGAGAGAAGACCTTTTATCTCTTGATTAGTAGCTGCATTCACGACAGAGACAAAGAACTTGTGTTTCGTGATCATTAATACTGGTCAAGACGATACATACCTTCCTCCTCCTCTTCTTCTTCTTCTTCTTCCATCTACTTCTCCTCCGTCGTCGCCGTCACTTGCCTACTGAACACTTCAGATGGACCTTTAGTGGTAAGATGAATAATTTGTTGTTTTCCTCTTAATCCAAAAGCGTCTTCTCACTCCTGTCATGCATTCCCTTTAAACTAAAAAGTAGCCAAGAAAATAAGAAGCATCACACACACACATGGAGTGCGTGCGTATGTCTCTACTACTCCTTTTTACTCTACTCTCGACTCATACATATTATTACAATGATCTTTGCTCCTGCTCACAGTTTGAGAAGTAAATAGGACACTAATGTGATCCAATAACAGAACAGTAAGCACACTGTTCACACGTCATAACCCTCACACCATGAGCAGCAGCATCAATATGTTTCAATAGCTCCTTTTCACCTTTGCATTTTGCAACCTTTCAAATTGTCTATATCGCCTTTTTCGAGTGATCTTGTTTCTTTTTATTTTGCACATTGCAAAAATTTACCTCAAATTGATTACCCATCCCGTCTGTCAATCCCTCTCGCTGTCCAAAGGGTCAACAAATTTGCAGAAAACTGGATTGGATGGATCATTTTTCGCAATTTGCTGCCTTGCTTGCGTTTTTCCATCCCATGTTGAGCACATTGAATCAATCTGCACCGACTTGCACCATAATATTCTCTCTCTGTATTTGGTAGGAATCCCTATGCCAAAAAGTAGATACTATACCTATATGATATGTTTCTCTGTAGTTGTATGCGTCATTTGGAGTATAGGTAATATGTACTTATTTGCCTATTTTGTTATTAAATTGACAAGCTCTCTGGGACAAACATGACGTTCTTCCTATTGAGGCGGTTAGGTACGCGTTTCTTCATCAAAGTATAGGTAATAAATATAGGCAACTGTTGTATACTAATCGTTGTTGTAGTTGTGGTAGAGGCAGAGGCACAATATGTGCATAAATAGTTAAGTGTATATTATGCAAAATAAGAGCCGCTGCTGCTGCGTTATGGTTTATGGTAGTAAATAAGTAATAATGCACTTGAAAACCAAAACTGCTCACAACTGAACAGAGTCAGAGAATCGAATCCTTGGGTTGGGACTCTGGGAGAAATGTTGTTGTCCTCTGTGTTGTACAAGTTATATAGCTTGTAGGATAAATGTGGTCGTCGTCGAGTGCGGAGTTCCGTGCCACTTGTCAAATCATCGACACTTTTTTCACAAGCCGAGCGTAGTATGGTTATAGAGGTACAGCCCTCTTTCTTGCATTGTAAAACTACCTAAATCTACAACTACAACTCTTTTCATATGACACTCTGCCTGCTGTACCCACATCCCACTCACTTTCTTCTGCCTCCTGTTCAATCACTGATATATAATATGCAAATTTAAAACTTGTCTCTCATCCGTCTGATAGGTGACAACCAAAATGTTTCCATCCAAAACTTGCAGCCTCACACACAACACAATGGTCAACAATGTAAACATGTTAACACTCGCTCCTCGATCGACCAGAAAAGAAAAAAAATGACGGATACAAGTAATATATTATGAATGATTGCAAATCTTTGCAAGTGTCATAGGAAAAGGAATTGTTCAAATCCCTTTCCTCCTCCTTGTCTATCGTCGTCAACATGATCTGATTTCTTGACCATACACGTTGCAACAACACCATGTTTTATATATATTTTTTTGAATTTCTATAAATTCCCAAGCCCTCAGAAAGGTTCCACTTCCAATATTGTATTCATCATCCAAAAATCGAGAGGAAATGGGGGTTGGAACTGGAACAGATTGGGATTGTCTAGACGGTAATAAAAAGGTCTAGCAAGTTTTTCCATCTCTTCTCTGACTCAATGTCTTGCTGGATAATATTTTAGTGGAAAAGTCGTGATTCCAAATGAAGTATAAAATATAATGTGGATATAGGTAATATGGTAGGTAGCCTTTTAGATTGAGGGTTTTTCCAGAAATGAAATTTGATATTTACAGAGTTGACAATCGAGGAGAGGAGAGTTGTGTGCTATGCCTACTATGAATCTATGATTGAGCCGCGTGCAGATGCGATTTGTAGAGAACAGAAGCTATCAACCTTGCTCACTTTATAATTTGCCGAGAAAAATACAAATATTGTATATACGATTGCGTATAGATGTTACGGTTACGATCCAAGCAGATTATATTCTCCAGCCATCTTTTTCTGGACAAAGAAGATTTTTTTTTGTTTCAAGTCTGGAAACTTTTTTTTACCTTGATTTCCTTGATCTCCATAAGCTTCCAAGCGAGCATTATTATTGTCGCTCTTCTGAAACATTGGCTACGTCTACGTCTTCGACGTGGTTCTCGCGATGCCCCAGATCCCGACAGATCCCTTTGTAGTAGCAGATAACCTTCTGTCTGTCTCGTGCGACTTGTGTTGAAGTTGAACCCACAATTACTTATTATTGCTTCCCTCCCGATTTATTTTGCCGGGGACGTAGGGGATTTTTTTTTTTGAGTTTTGGTTAAAATCCGGATTTCAATTACACTCGTATATTCATTCCCATCTGGAGTAAATTGAAAAGGCGGTCTTGATCCTCATCATTCATCATCATCATCATCATGCAACCAGCGCAATCCAATCCCGTTTATAGGGAAGCTGCCTACATCAACATCATAATGACCATGATGATGATGAAGACATGAAGACATTGACACGTCACCCCTGACGCATTTAATTTTAGCCGTTAACCCTCCGCCTCCCACCCATATTCCCATTGCACTTTTTTATTCTGTGCTCTCGATACTCGATGCGATGATGATGCCTCAACAAAATGGGCAGTGGAATAAAAAATACACCCATAATATTGCACAGCAGTTGGATTTGGATAGCATATAGGAGTCACTATTATTATTTTCGTCACTACTACTTATATTTCAGCCCTAAAATAGTTTATGGTAGCTCGTTAAGAATTAATCACACTTGCTGTCAGCGCTATACGAGTACGCGTGTGTTTTTTCTGCAGTTGATTGCATTAGTGACGAAGCTCTATATTTTGTCCCACTACTCCTGCCAGTCGACGAGAGTCGTCCCTCTCATTCACCATCACCACTCACCACCATCCAAACTCACTATAAATATATTCTATTGAGCGACCTGCTCTCTCTCTCTCATATTACAAAAATACACATCTGTGAGCTCTCCACTAATTCACTTTTTATTATTATCTCCATCCAGCTAATATGTATGAATGGCTCTAGTGGAGATTTTTTTTAATGCAACTATGTAATCATCATCGCAGAGGACAACTAGAAACAGATTGATGTGTATCTGGAATCTGGAGCAAATCTTCTCTTTTCTCTCCTCAACCGCTTAGCCCATTGACATTAATGAATGATGAATGAAGAGCTTGCTGCGGATCAACAGATTGCTTTGAAATTTAATATGCTACGGATATCCATATCCATATCCACACATGATATCATATCATCATCACTGGGTCTCTCTGTTCTTCTGCTCAGAAAGGCATAATAACCGAGAATCAGAGTTCTCTATTCTATCTATTATTAATAGCGGTTATTGTTTATCTCTGCCTGTCTGCCTGCCTGCCTCTGTGTTGTGCTCCAGAAAGAAATGACTTAATTCACCGTGCTTCCTTCCAATCTCTCTCACAATTTTTATTATATCGCGTGTGTACCTACATAGTTGCATTCAAAGTCTCGTTCCATCTCCTCGAGTTGAATGCAGCCACAGCACACAGCATTGAGTCATTACAAAAACAGCACGTAGTTTTCCACTGAATTTCAGTTTCCTCTCATTGTCATTTGTGCTTCTGGGTATTACATTATATATCGTATTGGGCTCTGATATGGAGAGCGAGGTGCGATAAATTTGACTCGATATCCTAGCATTAAAGACCGGTGGGACGCATTTCCACGTGGCAAACTAGTTATTAGAATCCTCATAAATTGGAAATCCCTTGTAATTTCTCGGTTCTTCTGGATGAAAGATGAGACGCTTGTAAACCCTCGTTTCACAAACTTTAGCGATTATCAATAATTCCGAAAAGCATCCCGTTATTGTTACTACTTATTAACCAAATATCTGTCATGGGAGCTTCATTAGAATAATATTCGTAAATCTCGAAATCTCGAACGGTGTAATTTTCCTTTGCTTGTCCATTTCCCCAGTTCCCACTAACTAGCCTTGAAGTCATTTTTAGCCTTGAGTTCCATGCAAATTATTTTTTTATTTTACAAACATATCGTTTTATCCATTTGAATATGACGGCGTAAATGCGAGAAGAGAAGCAACAGCTCAATTCTTTATCATCCTCACTTCCACCATCCCTGTTTCTCATCTCATATCTCAATTCAAGTCAAAATTTCAATTGAATCCCAGCTCCAAGCCCATTTTCAACCTTTATATATCAACAGCGAATTCCCCATAAAACTCTAAACTCCTCTCGTAACTCTACATCACGATGGCAGACTAGTGGGTAAAGCCTCGCTCGGCAGGGAAAACACTTTTCATTCATATTTCATTCCTCTTTATGCACTCTTGCTCAAATAATTCATCGTCTAACTCGGTCCGCTGCGCTGCTACAACAACACAAAAAGTCAAACACGAACTTGATTTTCATACCAGTGTCACTCGTATATTTTTCCTCGACCAAGGTAAAATAAATGACATATTATCACATAAACGGCTCAATTTGAACCCTGCGGCCCATGGGCCATCACACACATTGTCCGACGTTTTTTATTAGCATCACAACAACAACAACAAAAAACGCGTTTTTGTCGAGCATGATCAGTCAGTTAGTGTGGTATGAGAAAATAAGTGTTTAGCAATTTTTCATTAGATTTCTTCCCCCGCCCCCCCCACCCCCTTGGATAACAAGGTGAAACGGATTTGTTGTTATGCCTCACCTCATTGTAATAAAAATGTATTTATGTATCTCCTCTCTCCTCTTCATTTTCACAGATAATAAGGTTTAGACAGTCAGAAAATGAAAAAGATGCTCAAAGGCTGGCATGGGAAATAAAGAGAGGCACACGCATATATTGTGCGTGTACCGTTTTATCGGGCACACTCACTCACATAAGCAAGGTCCATCCAAGAAAGCGGAATTGGGCTCTTGGTTTTTTTTATTTATACCTTCACTTTAGTGCAAAAAAAAATTGTGGCACGTGTGTGTGTCCGTCCGTGTGCATGAGAGGATAAGGTATTTTTTTGTTGGTGAATAGTTTTTTCCCCGACTTTTCTCCGCATAGAAAAAAAAACGCAGGAGCTCACTCTTGTCCTGCTCTTTTCAGTGTACATTATCATAAACTTGACTGCGTTATTTTCCTTCCTTGCTTGCTGTACGCACCAAACTAATATCCCCTGCTTTTTGTCTAGTTTCGGCAAAAAAAAATAAGGAGGCCATTAAGAGATTATTATTATACACGACGGGTTGAATATGAGCGTATCAAATTTTGATTTGAGACCTAGTTTTCCTTCCCCCACTCTTCATTTGTTTCATATATTATGTGTGCATTGGATTCCAAAAACCTCATTTTTTTGTAGCTCGGCTCGGCCATCCAAGAAAAAATTCTGAAAACAGGGATGCGTGATAAACCATCAAACCCCGCTGTATTTTTTTGTGAGGTTTCTCTCCCAAGTCGGATTCCCATTCTTGCAAAAAAAAAAGAAGAAGTGGGGCTGCGAGGGAACGCAGCGAACGTAGAGTTGTTGCAAATGATAATAATGTTGGTAATGTAGCGGAAAGTGCGTAAAGGAATGTATGTATACACCTGTCATAGATTCATTCCCGAGACTAATAATAGCTTTCTGGCTAATATATATGCCTATAGGCTCCTCTATCTCGCACGGGAAAGCATGATGATCATTCTATATAGGTTTTTTCCCTAAAAACTCTTGATTAACTTCCGTGTTCCCTCTTTTCCCCTACCATTCTCCTTTCACTACTACTTTGAAAATACCAAAATGTCTTCTTGCTGCTTGTTATGGTGGACGTGTGGACATGATTCCTCCTCCTCCATCCTATATTATTATTATACTGTCGTGGATGGACGCGGAGCATGGACGACGACGGGGAAAAGATTATAAACTTATTGCCCCCCAAAAAATATACCTGTTCCGAGTGCGCACCACACACGCATCACGCATCACACACTACTCTACTCACTCCTTCTAAACTTATTATTATTATATCATATTATCCATCCCAAAATGCCGTGCCGAATTTATTTTTTATAGGGCTGCTTGCTAGCCAGCTAGTAGTTGTGGTAAAATGCGAGAAGGAAATGCGTGTAGTAGTAAGGTAGATACAAGAAGTCCTATTTCTGAGTGACTGAACAAATCGCTAATTTATCCATAACTTCCTATTACCCGACAAAAATCCTATTTGAGTTGAGAGAGGGGAAGGAAGGAGTGGAGTAAGTGGGAAAGGAAGCTCATTGTGAAAATAACACGAGAGTGCTTGCTTGTTAGTGAACATTTTTATATAGTTCAACACCACCACCATGCCATATACCACCACCTCCATCCACCACCACCACAAACATTCTTTGTGAAACAAACCAGGTGACGCCTCCTCCTTTCACCTAGAAAAAAATATCATGACAGGAGATGGAAAACCTGTTTACTGGATCTTCCTTCCTTGTTTCAAAAACAAAATTTGATGACTTTTCACAAGAAAAAATAAATTTATCCTGTCGGCTCACACACAGCAGTGCTGTCTCCTTAATATCATGACTCTCATTTTGATACACTCAATTCTCTAGGGACCAAAAAAAAAATCTGATAGCACATCAAAAGGTGTTCTATTCTCCTCCGTTTTCCTTGTTCCATCCTCATCATCCTCGTTGTCTTCGTATTGCGCCCCCATCATCAACCTGGCTGGCTTCCCTCCAGCAGCAGTTGTCGGTTATTCGGAGAGGAAACAAAAGTGCGTATAGGGTTGAAGACACACACACGCGTGGAGGAAATGGATCGCATCGCATATACATATGTAATACATCGCCTAAATACCAAAGTGAAAATCGGGACGGGAGCATTCATTCTCCCTCCACCGCCGCACCTTTTATTACTGCCACGTGCACTCCATAATTATTCATTAATGAAGAGCTGTGTGCTTCTAGGACAACGACAACGGAGAGCCCGAGCCCTATAAAAGTGGCAGGAGGGTTCCTTCCTCCCTAACTAACTCCTAAAACTCAATGAATGAAGCCGTACAGAGTCTATTTTAATATACTAAATTATATATTATGGCTCCGGCTCCCACGTTAACAACATGGAACTAACCAATATAAGTACTTATATGAAAAAAAGCCCCAAAGTGCGTGCCAGTCTAGTCTCTTTCGATTTCTTTGTTGGTTAAACAGGGAAATATAGAGAATGAGAGAAGGAGAGCCGTATTATAGCTTCATAGAGTCCACGATATGCGATAGGATGTAGGAGTAGTACGCACTTTTCCCCGTCCGTTGTGTAAACGAGAGCCCAAGAGTCAACATGTCTATTAGTGATTTATACAATGGGCAAGTAGATGAGTAGACTGCTGCTCTAGATTAGAGTCTCTAGATGGTTTTCTCATGATTATTCATTTATTGTTTGGCTCTCCGCGACTACTACCACGACTACTACTACTCCTTTTTGCGTCTCTCCCACTCACGACACCACTCACCCCAACACAAAATAAATCCAAATGAGGTTTAGAAATGACAATTTCTCCAGCTTCCCCTCATATTCCCTCACAAACTGCTGCTGCGTCATCATGATTTTTGCGAGCAGTTGTAATTACAATATTTATCTAATCTCTCTCCAATTTAACTGAAGAGGGGAAAAGATGATCTGATATAATTGCCCAGTTGTGGTGGCGTGGGCAGAAATAATCGTGGGCTAAATAAATTCCTGCTAATGATGCTCCACAAAACACCACCACCATTCAGCAGGTTTTCCCAGTTTTGTCTTTGAACAAAATGT
This sequence comes from Dicranocentrus wangi, assembly GCA_036850665.1. Taxonomy (NCBI): domain Eukaryota; kingdom Metazoa; phylum Arthropoda; class Collembola; order Entomobryomorpha; family Entomobryidae; genus Dicranocentrus; species Dicranocentrus wangi. Next base: position 7,497 of record JAANSN010003707.1, on the reverse strand, counting down.
TGGTTTTTTTTGGTTGATGAGGAAGAAGCCTGTAATGCGATATTATTATTGGTGCCGTATTATTCCACGTCTGATTTGTACAATGCGACAAAACAGAGAGACCGACAAAGGAGATTGTCGTCGAACTGCTCGTGGGAGTAACAACACAAAGCTGGATGGATCAGAGGATGAGGATTCAAAGAAATGAAATGACAATCCAATTGTATCTTCTTTTTTTCTGTAATTGAAATCATTTTGCAGACTCAATTCTACAAGGATCCTTTCTGAGATTTTCGCCCACTCCCTCATTATTCAATCATATTTCATGGATCAGATATCACTCACTTTTATTAGGGAGGCGGAGGAAGCCATGAATATATCCATAACAAAAGAGCCGGCCATTATTATTAACTTTTTCACCTCTTCTCAGGAAGTTTTCAACTTCAACGCCGACACTCTGTCTGATTTTGTTTTTTTTGACATTTTAACAAAGACTCAACCTTCGCAAAGGAAATCATATAAAATATTTATTGGCAGTTTAAAGCGCACATCATCATCATCATCATCATCATCGCAGAGCAGAGCAGCATTGGAATTATTATCATTATGCAGACCATTTGCCTAAAAATATCATAAAAGCGGCAACGGGAAGGGCAACCCCAACACAAAAAATGTCTAAATGTCTCTTGACATGGGCATAATAATTATTGACCAAGATAAGGGGCAGGTTTGCAATTTAGGAAATTTGTGTAAAAAATACGAAAAGGGTGCCTCAATAACAAAGATGTTTGCCCAGATTATACGTCCATGGGCATTCATTCACTCGATTATTTCGCTACGGTGTGACTGTGACGGTGTCCTCACTCAACCAACAACATCCACTTTGACTGCTTGCAAATGTGGATACATTGCATATATATGAGATGATTCTGAGAAAAAAAGGAAAAGGATTTTTTTCTCTTTTGGCTAATGTCACGCTTTATTCCGTAACCCCTAACCGCTTAAATGATTTCGGAAATGTGTCATAACGTCTGATTTTCTTATCGACTAGTATATCACGCAACCCAACTAAATTTGTCGTCTAGTCTGACTGCAATACTGGTGCAAACTGGAAGGAAGGATATAATGTGCTAGCTGGCTGAAGATAAATATCTTTTCCTTTTCTTATAATATATTTCCTTATGCTCCCATCCCAACGCCAACCAACCCAACTTTCCATTTCCGAGTTTCTAAACTATATGCTGCAATGTATCTCGCTACGGGTTATGGACGTTGAACTGGCTGCCCACTAATCGTAAGATGCAGAAAGTAATAGGCAAAATTAAGGGGAAAAGTAGAGGAGAGGAGAGAGGGTGGGTGATGAGTTCAGTGAATTGGATTACATCCGCCACCGTCGACAACGAGTGGAGTAGAGAAGGTTGAGAAGACTCACTCACGACTATGACGAGCGAGCATTAAGTTCCTTCTTGAGCACCCGAAACTGGAAAAAAAAGAATTACGCTTTTAGATAGTTATTATAGCCGGTACGTAACCGTCGTACTGCGGAGTAATTACACTTGATGACGGAATCCTTTAGCTCTTGAGCACATTTCTTGAAATCGTCACATCCCATCACCACGACGACTCTCGACTAAACCGACACTCCCGTCTCGGGGACAAGTGTTTACATCTGTGACAATGATCATCATCATCTCTACATCGTTACTTAAGTCATCAGTCATTCAACACGAAATGATCCCGCTGGGGTCGTTAGTCAGTTTGGAGCACGGGCTGTTTTTTCTTCTTCGTCTTCTTCTTCACTCCTTTAAAAAAAGTGGTGTGCAAATGAAGCTGAGTTGTGTAGATCCATTTTCTTTAGTTGCATTCCATCTGCCGAGAATGTCGAATGTCAGCACTCACAAGGAAAAAGTTATTTAAACTTTGAGAAAATGATTATGGAAACGGGAAGAGAATGAGCTAAAAAACCTCAAATGTCTTTGGGTTTTACACCAAATCCCAATTTCAGATCCGAAAATGCAAAAACGAAAAAACTTTCTAATGATGAAGAAACCGGAGGGCCATAAAAGTATATTTTTCGTAGTTTGAGACAAGTTTGTGAACAACAAGATATATCTGCACATTTTTAATACAACATACTTATTTTCCTCCAAACTTTTCCTTCCATTTTGGTCCACTTTTATGAGCAACTCATTAAATTTCATTTCACGCTTTTCACTTCTCACAAAATTTATAATAATACCGATACCGAGATTCTTTATGAGCTTGCCTCTCTCTCTCTCTCATCCCAACACGTTCTCGTTCTTCTTCTTTTTCTCGAGAAATAGTTTTGCTGTTGAGGTATTCAAGTGTGATAATCACACAAAAAAGTGAGCGCATGAATAAACAAGCTAAAGCTGAGCACAATGGCAGAAAAAGGCGTGTGTGTAGGTACATAACTCGCTGTCCAGAGGGATATCGTGGACGCTTTTGTAAAGAAACTTGCATGAAAAAAAAGAAAAGGAAAGGAAACATCATATATTTTGCATCTTCTTCTAACAAGCCAACAACTTCTTCTTCTTCTTCTTCTTCTTCTTCTTCTTGCAATGTGTAAACGTGACGGCAAGGGATTCCGCTATAGCTGACAAAGTGACAATGCTTTTCAGATGATTAACGGAGGAACGGATACTTTATTAGGTTAAAACCAAATTGCATACATATGCCACTTTGTTTTGTTGTCGCTGGCCCAAGGTGATGTAAAGAAAAAAAAAGCTGAGTTGTGGTGTTGTTGTCTGTTGTTGGTTTGTTGTTGCGTTTTTGTGCGTCCACACAAGAGTGTCAACACAACTCCATATCCGTGGAGCAAGTGGAAAAAATTGTTTCAGAGAGATAGACAGCGAGAGAGAGAGAGAGAGAGAGAGAGAGACAACGGGATATTTAAGAGGTGTAATGAAAATCGCCTCTTGTACAGTTTACTTACGCATAATGCATATTAGCAGCTTTTCAAATGCTTTTACCATTCACAGTCATCTTTAATGCATGATCATGATGATGATGATGACTGATGATGGGTCACTATATACATACCTAAGCACTATATATGCTGTATAGTCTATTGTGCCAAGTAGTGGATCTCCTTTTTTTGTTTTTACTTTTTGCACGATGCACTTGACACGAGAAACTCGCAAAAAAAAATCACAATTTAGGCTTAATGCGGTGGACGGACGGCGGCGGCTGCACAGACACAATTAGCTTACTTATTTTGCAAATTTTTGTGGAAAATTACTGACCTTTATCTATATCCCTCTCCCTCTCTCGCTTGCCTTTTACATGATGATAGGTTAGTTGGGCTAGTATTTAATATTTATTTATTTATTAGTTTTTAAGGGAATATAGCGAGTAGTTGAGAGTTGAGCATTTCTTTGAAAAGCCATTGTTGTTTGCAAGCTTTTTTTTTAGCAAGGCTGCTTCGTGTGTCAGGCAGTCATGCAGTGTGTGTGTGTGTGTGTTCTGAAGAAATGCGGATATCTTGGCTGACGCAACTGGTGAGTTTTGGACACCCGACCACCACCCCACTCAAATTCGCTTTTGTTCTCACAAATTCCTTCAAGTGTCAATTCCGCTTAAGAAAGTAGCAATCCTACTAAATTTGCAGAAAATGTGACTCTAATATTGTGAGCACAATATGGGTAGTTTATTCGGTGCTAGAAAATGCTCTGATACCCTTGAATCTTTTTATTTTTACTTAAAAAAGAGACGAGAGTGGATGACGAAACCTGTTCAATATAGTAAAACTGTCTGCAATCGTATTATTATTATTTTATTTTGGACTTTTTTCGCGATAAGAATAATAGTTAGTTCCTATGTCTGATGTGAGCACAGCCCACATATATGCAATGCAATAATATGCAGAGAGATGATGGCAGCCTGCCCACAAACAAAGCTGCCACTTACTTACCAAAACCTCTTCGTTTTTTTGCTCTGTCGTTTTGCGTTGGGTTGTGTACGACGTCGACGAGGGTGAGAGGAGGAACACGCAAGTATTATGTATTATATTATTTATATGGAATGACGACTGCAACGTGAGATCCTCCACCGCTGCTGTCAACCATAAGTGTATCATGTTTTAAGATTAATGAACCATGTATGATTTGGACACCTAATAATGAGGCATTTACTACCTTTTAAAGACAACATTTATTTTTCGCTTCATTACTACCGTTTCCTTTTGTACTGCTGCGCTGACGACTCGACTTGCTCAAAAAAAGTTTGAGTTGAGATGAGAGCCACGAAAGATGAAAGAGAGAGAGAGAGAGACTCATGCGCGCAGGCAGGTAGGCATTTCGCATATCGAGTAAACCATAAAACTCGCATAACATCGCTTGTTAATAATCAGAAATTGCTGGTAGGCTGCATAATATACCTACGTACGTTTCTGAGTAAAGATCCTTTCCATGTCCTCTTGTCTCTCAAGGGTGACATTTTTTATACCTACGGCGGCCCTTCCCCCCCATTATCCTCCTGCAATTCACAACTCTTTAATAGACTGACTGTGAGCTGAGCGTCGAGTCGGTAAAGAAATCTAGAGGGTTTGGGTTGTTTGTTGTGGCATTTTGAAGAAAACTAACTTTGATGTTGTCCAACAACCGCCCAAACCAACATGCCGTCTGCCTGCAGGGGCCTTAATACTATAACTATTGGCCACTGGCTCCTCAAGTGCACAACACAATTAAAAAAACTGCCCAACTGACTGAACCGTAGTCTCTCTCTCTCCCTCTCTCTCTCTGATAACATGTGAGCAAGGTATCAAATTTTCATTGCCTACTTATGTCACCTGCTGCTCCATAAATAAAAAGATCTGCATTTGGAAAAAGCTTAAGCGTATTGCTTTAGGTATTGGAGGAGGAGGAGGATATCGATATCAGTCAGTGGTCATATATTCCCCACAGTTTTGCAGTCAATATATATATGTGCCTCCTCGTCGTCGTCCTCATTGCCGTCGCTCAGTTGAATTCAGTCAGTCAGACTAGATTAGATGCGTGTAGAGTAGACGAGCGAGCTCCAGATTAAGTTTCACCTCAACTTGCACAGGGCAAATTATAGGATTGCTTCACGTACCGTAATAATCCCAAAATGAGCATTAATTCAATCTCTGATCTTCATTGACCATGAACTCTAAACGTCCACGTCTCTGATTGAAACAACTATATTATTTCATTTTCGACCAATTTTACGACCATAGCATGGGCAGCCACGCAGCTCAGCAGACACAACAACAGGCGTCATTGTACTCATGTTGGAGTGAGTGAAGTCAACAGTTTTCTTTGGCAATTATTAGAGGTATTGTATTATCGTTATTATTGTTGTGCTGTGATGAAAACTAACTTCAAAAATTGGTTGATGTAACGGAGGAGAGGAGGAGGAGGAGGAAGGAGGTAGTATCTTAGACACAATTTCTTTCTTTCGTTCTTTCTTACGTTTACTTTTTTTTCTCGCTTGTAGCTTAAAATTACACCACCACCACCACCACCACCACCACCACCACCTGCAACTTGAGTTGCATTTTAAACGATGGTAGCGGCGAGCGTTACACTTGTCTGCTCATTCCTCCATTTGCATTTGCTCGCGAGGCATCCTCTTAGATTTCATCTTGCTAAAAATATATCAGCATTTTTTCTCATTTTTTTTGGGGGCTGTGCTCTTCGACTTCTCATCTCGGCTGCAGATTAAAAGGGACTACTACTGCTCAAAATGCCCAAAATCGTAAATATATTAGTTGCACCTTGGAGTAGTTGAAGCAGCTTGAGCTTGTCACTCATTAAAGAGCTACTTTTGCTGGGCTCACTCATTATATATTTGGTAGTAGTTGTTGCACTTTTTTTTTTTGCAAAACAAGGTTTGCAGACCGTGACAACAAATTATATACTTGTTTTACTTCGTCTTCTTCCTCCTTTTTTTGTATTCTCCTTGTTGTTGTGCTGCAAATAATGGAAGAGATATGGAGATAGTGGCTTCAGCGAGAGAATGCACTTTTTTGCAATAATTATTATTGCTTCCTTTTTACTCTTGCCCTCTCTCTCTCTTGTTGCTCCTACATTACGTAAAAATTTAATTTTTGATGCGAATAATTTTTTTGCGCAAAATTGCAACGCTCATCTCATCTCATCTCATCTCCCCTTTAAAATTAATTTGTGTTATGTTGTTTCTTCTTCACCTGGACCATTTATTTTGTGTGGTTCGCGTGATGGTGTTCTCATCGTCAGTGTTCACACGTTCAGCGAAACAAGACTGTTGAGAGAGATGTTGAAGGCGTAATTACAGTGAGTGAGAGTGTGTTATTATTATTACGAGATGACTGCAGTCTACACACATCTCAATCAGCAGCAGCACGGGAAAACTCTTTTTGGTTGGGAAAAGGGCAAAGATGAAAATCCCCATTTTAATTGAGCATGATCAGTTCCCGTTTACGGGGAAGAAATAACTCCATCTGGTAAAAAAAGGAGTTTTCAGTAGTTTTGTGCAGTAGTTCCGTTCGTTCCAAAAGTCTGTGTTGTTTCTTCAAGGATATAATATTTTTACGAGCCCATGGCTTTACTTTTCGATTGCACACTTGTGATATTAGTGAGATACCAACACTATATATATATATATATATCCTGTCCATTAGCGTGCTTAAAGTTTTGTGTTGGAGGAGGAGGTTGTTTTCATTTCACACCGGTCACAAGAAGGATGCTTTCTTTCTTTCCAAGACTCTTCGACGGAGTCTTTGGTCGAGGATTTTGAACTTTTGGAAAATTATACATATTTTGCCCGAGATCATTCATTCATTATTTACCTACATTCTAAACTTGACGGCCTGTTTTGACATGGATCCTGCATGAAGTGGGATTTTGGTGCGAAAAATATTTTCCAATCTTTCAATCAGTGCTTTCTTTCTGTATTATAGAGCTTCTTCCTCCCGAGATTTTTTTTAGGCTAAACCAGGAAAGAAGGGTCTGTAGGTCCAAGTTGTTACAACAATCTATAGAGCTACCTATATATGCAAACCAACTAAACTACTCCTCAATTGAATGAAAAAAGGAAGCTGTTAACAGCGTGAAAAAAGACACGCCTCCGCTCCTGAAGTCAGTCGTCAGTGATCAGTTGGAGTTTAGAGTGGTGGTGGTGGTGGTATCAACTCAAATGTTTCATTTTTGACAAACGAGCTGCACTGCAAAACCTCTTTCATTCCTGTTTCATCATCATTGAAAACTCTGGAAGACGTCAATGGATTTTGTGAAAAGTTTATGCAAAACAAAAAAAGAAGGTTTTTTGATGTTGCCTAAAGAAAACAGTTCAAATCTCGTTTACATTCTCGTTAATTTTAATTTTACATGTGAATAACTGTGATGCAACAAAACTGCTCCTGCTCCCTATTTATGCATCACCATGGCAGTTCTCAAGTTTCTCGTTCGCATGAGTGGATGAAACTGATTTGATTGTGATAGTTGATGCGTGTAGTTATAGTTGGCCAGGTAAGAAGGACTCAAAAGTAAACTGAAA
>JAANSN010003706.1:0-17482 GCA_036850665.1 Dicranocentrus wangi | reverse complement strand
ACGTCTCCACTGGGATTAGCTGCAAGCAACGTATATTGAACTAGCTTCCCCGTTTGAACAAACATTTGGAGGGTGAATATCTCATCAAAATTTAGCTTCTTCACGGACCTCCCCCTCCTCACCAGATTGTGTTGTTTTAGGGCCACCTCAGTTTTCCCTTTCACCAACGACTCCACGTCGCCCAGGACCCTGTTCACTCCGCCGTTTGTCTCTTGCTGACTCCTCAGCTTTCCCGCCAAACTGGTCTCCTGTTCTAAACTAAGCTCTCCAATTAGCGCGCCATAACTGAGCCCTCCATTTCCAAACCTGGTCATTTTCCTCAAGGTGGATTCCGTTAGTGCCCTTGCCTCCTCCAAGCTCTCACCTCGAACACAGGGCATTTTTGAGCTGGCTAGCAGTCCGCTGAGCCCGGTGGCATACATATAATTCAAAACTTTCTTTTCTCCAACCCCTCCTCCTGCATTTGCCTGACTTTCGGCCGCAAACCGGGAGAGTGTCTCCAGCACCTGGGGATATTCCACCTTGAGCTCCGCCAGTCGGCTGTAGTCGCCCGAAAGCTTTTCAAGAGCAACCAACTTTTCTTGGAGCCCCTTCACTGTAATACACTTCTCCTTGACCACGGAGCTTTCCCCAATCATTCGGAGAAACTCCCGTTGCTTCTCACCGTGGCTGGGAACTGCTTTCAGATTAGTGAGCGCCTTTCCAAAGAAATAGCCCGGAAATGGAAGTGGCTGGGGCTCCTTGCTTCCCTTCCCATTTTCCAGGTACATTTCCACCGAGCCGTATTCCCCCTGGAGGCCCGTTTTCCGCACAAGCTGCTTGCAGCCCGTCCACTGGGAAGCCTCTTTATCAAATTTGCACCCATAATCAGTTCCTCCTCTTCCCCCCTCCCCGGCCTTTCCGTATTCACCAGGTTCGCCTTCGGTTCCCTTGCAGAGATGTCGGGTGAACGGGATCTCTTCCCACTTGTCCCTAATGTTAATCACTTCAATTACCCCGGGACGACCTGGTTTCCCTCCGGAGCCGCGTCGACCTCCATCTCCGCCATTCCCACCCTTCCTTCCCCGCCTCACATAATACTCCCCCATTTTGTAAAACAGTCCTTTGAACTTTTCCTTAATGTCGCCAGCCTCGCCAACCAACCTGTGCGTCATTGGGAACTCTTCGATGCCTGCATTTTTCCCTGGGAGNCTGTGCGTCATTGGGAACTCTTCGATGCCTGCATTTTTCCCTGGGAGGCCACCCTTCCCTGCCCCACCATCTTGACCTCTCCCTCCTTTTCCGGCTTTCGCACTGATTGTAAGGCTGTTCGGAACAAGCTTGTAGGATTTGGTGTAGCTCGTGTTAAATTCAACTTGAATCCCGTTCCTCGACACGGTTCTGTAAATTCCGAGGAAGAGACCACCATTCCCTCCCGGATTGCCCGGAAGACCGTCAGTACCATTGCCCCCAAAGTCTTGTGCGTTGGCAGCCCCAGCTGAGGAGTGAGCTGACCCGGTTGCCCCGTCCAAAACAATTTTCCTGTGACTTCCTATCAGCTCCCATGTGTCCCCAATTAACGACATTTTGAGCGGAACCCCGCCTCTGCTCTCAATGTCCCTGTCAATGTAGACCGTGTCACTGGCTGAAACAACCAACTCCTCCAGCCCACTCCCTCCACATGGGAACCCGTTCGAGACGCTCAGAAAGTCACTAAACTTGACAGAGATGCCAGAAACAAGGGCTCGCCTATTTTGACATGATATTGTGGTCTGACTTGTGTTTGAAATGGAGTCGCTGATGGTTTTCAGTAAGGTTTCTCCCAGCTTCCACGACTGCTCCGGTGACACTAGTGGATGAACTTTGTCCAGGGCACTCAGAAACTTGACCGCTTCCTCCAGGGCGTAAGCAGGAAAGAGAGTGTGGGTTGTCGCAAGTTGATCTTCCATTTTCGAGAATTTCAAAGCCAGTTCTAGTTTCTCCGCGTGGGTTTTCACCCACTCTTCCCTGTTCCCATCCGGAGACATTTTGTCGTACAAAAAGAGATCAATCAGTTTCCCGTAAACTTCCTTCAACCTCACAGCATCCTTCGACTGGTCCCCCTCGATAGAGGAGTAATGCTGAGTTAGCTGGGTTTCCAGAGGTGTGACCACCTCCTTAATGCGAGACAGGGCGTGAGGCACAAAGTCAGCCCAAATCTTTTCCAGGATGGACTTGTCGAGATGAAAGTGAAATGTGTCTGGGGTGACTGAAGTGGCATCCAAATTAGACGTAAGCAGCTGGCTCAGCCGCTCCTTGTCGTGAAACGAATCATTTTGAGTGGGGAAATGGCAACCCCGTCTCAAAATGACTATTCGAGAAAACACGTTTCCAGACTGATCCCGCTTGTTCAAAGTGTATTCATACTTTTGCTTTGTGAACGAGTTGAGTAGGTCCAGCTTCCTGTCAATTTCCTGTCGACGAGACTCTTCCTCGTCGGCATCGGAAGCGGCCCGCCGGGCAGCATCCCTCCGGTCCGACAGCTTCCCAGCGTAATTTTGAAGAAACTCTCCAACACTTTCAACACTGGTCACAACAACTTCACCTTCATCGCCTCCGGGGGCTGTGACAACAAGTCCAAATGAGGCGAACATGTTCCTCCTGTACCCCTTGAAAAGCTGAACAGTGGCGGTCACAATTTTGTCAAAGTCAAAGGACCTCTTGGGGCTAGTCACAAAGTCAGAGGGGACCACAATCAACACCTTGATTTTCCCTTGGAGCCGGACCCCCACATAGCTGGTGAGGAACAAGGAGCCAAACTGGAGCTCTGGAGTGGTCTGGTCGAAACTAGGAAATTGGAACAGCACACTGGTCAAATTTGTCGAGTTTACCAGCAACGAGTTGACAATTGCTGGAGAGCCTGGAGAACTGTCCGCACTTCCATTATTGGAGAAGAGCAGCAATTGACTCACTGCCTGCATGTCTGATTGGCTGCTTCCCATCACCAAAATATTATTGAAAGAACCCTGGCCACCTCGGAGTGCTGCCTGGATCCTTTTTACTCCGGATATAATCAGCTCATCAAGATTGATCTGGGATGGAGGGAGGACAGAATAACTCCTACAGTTTTCAGTTTCCCCATGTCCCGAATTGAAAATTGAAAACAGGATTGCAAGCTGGAGGGTAATTATTTTGGAACGCATTTTGGCTTTCATTATTGCTCATTCCCTGTTCTAGATGAACTGTAACGAGGAGATGGACTGAGTTCAGTTTTATCTCATATTTTTTTTTTAAATAAATGCAAGATCAATAATATATCCGTTTGAGGAAGAGTAGCATTTTGACGAGAGTGACCCAGTTCAATGGTCTGCTAAAGTTGTGCATTCGATTTACTTCCTGATGGAGAAGGAAAAGGATTCGCGTCACATGTAGTTTTCCATCCATATGTCATCAAATTCAAATGCCATGTGTATTTTGTGAAAAATATCGTCCAGTACGAGCAGGCAATGAACTCGTCGTGGATGCACAACCTCGTATTAAATGTCAATTAAAAAGAAGTAGGTATTTGCAGGAAGGTCATGGCAAGTATCAACGTCAAACTCGAGGAAATGACAACACTATAGTCGCTTGACTTATCTGTTTGACATGCATCCAATCCAACATCCTTTATGGACTTGCTGCTGAAGCATTTATAATGATGATGCATGATGCTATATACCAAATGTAAACGTCAGTCGAGTGTGCTTGCTGTGATGTATCGCTGGGATGGTTTTCACTTTTCGCTCATTCATACTCACTCAACGCATAGTCAACTGACAGGTTCAGGCAGACAGATCCAATCTTCAACCTCAAGACATGCATGGCTAATCATCATGGCATTACTCATTAATGTCAGTGATGCTGTTTGTGCATACTACCTTAAAGCATGGATATGAAATCAATTAATTCTGCTTTGTAAAATGTTTATTTTATTGTAATACGAATACCTATGTAATTCAGGAAGAAACGCATTGCGAAAATTTAAAATATTAGAAAGAAATGTTGTGACTTGAATTTGGGTGATGACCCACTCGCCGCGAGTATTGTTTTCCTGAACATTAACTTCCTGAAATTGCAATCCCATTCGATTAGCATAAAACTAGTAAATCAGGACATGATTTTGACTGCTCGTTTTTAAATCTTGCTAGTTTTCAACTTGTCCCACTCCTCATTACCCAGATTGGCCATAGTCCCCCCGTCAATGTTGACACATTCCCCAGTTATCATTTTGGACAATGGGCTGAGGAGGAAGAACACCAGGTCCGCGATTTCATTAGGATCCACCAACCTTTTGATCACGAGGCGGCGGTTCATCATGGCATTCCTTTTCTCCTGAAATTCCTCCGGTCCAGATCTGCCCATTTCGGTTTCAGCTAGCCCGGGGGATACACAATTAACGCGGATGTCCGGGCCCAGCTCCACAGCCATGGACCTCGTAAGTGCTTCCACGGCTGCTTTTGTAGTGCAATACACCGCAAGTCGGGGTAAGGTTTCTTGGGCACCCTATTAAAATAGTTGGAAGCAATTTATAACGACAGTATTTTCTCCCTAATTTTTTTTGGATAATGCATTGCCAATGAATTTGGCTTACAATGGACGCGATATTGACAATACTACCACCTCCCCCACTGGCCTTCATCCCTTTTGCCACAACCTGTGTCGTATTTATTGAAGCAATCACATTCACCTTGAACTGCCTGGAAGGGACAAGGAGAGTTGGAATTGCATTCACTTTTGTATCGCACTTGTATTAATTGTCTCACTGTAATGCTGCCTCCTGAGTAATTTCAAGGAAAGGTTCATCGACAAATATGCCTGCATTGTTGACCAAATGGTCCACCTTTCCAAAGGACTCGATCGCCTTCCGAGTTGCATCCCAGTCGGTAATGTCTACGAAGTGTGCAGTGACTCCGGGTAAATCCTGCTGAAGCTGTTTGATCCCTTCCGGGTTTTTATCCAGAGTTAGCACAACTGCCCCGTCATCGTGGAACCGTTGAACTAATTGTCGTCCGATTCCTGTTTCATTTCAATTCGGTTGATACTGCAGAAATTATTCAAACTAAAATGTAGCTCAATTTTGGCTTTTGTAAGATTAATACCTTGACCTCCACCGGTTACTAGCACCCGTCTCCCAGCAAAAGAGTAATTTAGCGACATGACGTTCAATGCTTTTCACTCAACTGATAGAACCACACTGATTGAACGTGCGTGCATGTTGAGCCAGACATTTCATTTTGACATTTTGAATGAGCACTATTTTACCTACATTAGCATGTGCGCGCTATGTTTACTGACCCGACCGGTTTGACAGACGCTTTATACATTCAGAAATGTGTCCGTTTGGTGCGTGACCTAATAATATAGGTATTGTTTATCCCTTTTTAACTCATCAAGAAATGCAAGGGTTAGAGGAAGGAGGACAAATGGATACAGAGAGTTTGTGTAACTGGTGTACTGTCACAAGATCCTCTGTGAGCACAGAGGCGTGGTTAATGCTAAATGTAAGTAAGTACGAACAGCACACAACGAATAGTATTGAATGTTACTGAACGTGTAATAGCCAGGACTTAGGAACTACTTGAATAATGATTGCGTTGATTTTGAGTCACTCTATAAGGTGTAACTTTGTCTCTAACTATAAGGACTCGATGAAAACAGCACGTTTACTCTCTTACTCTGTGGGAAACTCGGAGCTCGACCGGGACTTTAAGCAGGTTCATCTTTGCGCTACAAAGGATATTCTGCATGTAACAAAAAACTGATTGATTTTTTTAATTTTAGCAGTGCATATAACCAAATAAACATCTGTTACTCACGATGCAAATCAAATCACATCACAAAATTAAAATAATTTATTTACTGAGTAGACTTCTTGAAAAAAAAACGTTTCGTTTTCCTTTGGAAGCAACAAAAAATATTGTCCTCTGCAAGCAAAATCGTAGGAAAATAGCCAACCGATTTCGTCCTATTATTAAAGATGGAGAGGTGTACAAAGCCAGGGATATCAGTCTGCGAGGGTATTAGCATCAATTATTTTGCAGCGTTTCGTGTTCTCAGGTTCCACATTTCGACATTTGTCAATTATTACAATGTTTGGCAGAATTTACAAAAATTCCTGAATGTCAAACTTTAACCTAGTTGGTTGCTTGTTATTATTACTTTATTATTAGACCAACCTTAATTTGACCACATTACACGATGTACAGATATGATTGCAAGATGCTACTGGAAATATCCGTGATAAACCAGATTCTCTAGCATTCAGGTTGCCATTATTTGCCCTTTCTTTTCGAGTTCGAGTGTGTTCAATCAACCTTTCCAATGAGATATTGTGCATTGGCGACAGTTTGAAGGACATTTGCCATCTTGCTGCTGGTGAAGTCTGGATTCCCTATTGGAATGCTCCTTACGCAACTCTGTAGAAAGTCAACAAATGTCAACTGTTGACGCAGAAAGGGTTATAAATCTTGTACTAAAGACTGTTGCTAGCATCAATTATTTTGCAACCTTTCATGTTGCTTCTTAAGCAGGTTCTTGGCTTCTTCGAACTTTGTAAATTATTAGAATGTTTGACAAGATTCACAAATTGCTGAATGCCAGTTGCCTTGATTGGTTGGACAAGCTCTTGTCAATGTTTCAATGGCATCAGTTGCTTAACTATTTATCATATTATCCGTAATCGCATTGCCGTAATTGCTGTGATATCAACAAGAAAAAGTGAAAAATGGAATTTGCAGTTCATGAGTTTTCAGACATTTGCAAATAATCCACTTTTGCAACCCGAAATCAAACTGCTATACTCCCAATAAAGTCGTACTGTATATCATGCTGATTGAAACAGGTCTGCTTCAAAATCTCCTGAAACTTCTTCAAATACTAGACCAGGTGGGCGGGGTCCCTTTCACATGGAACCAAGACAAGTCTAAATGAACCCCAAAACCTCAGGAGAAAGTGGAGTTGTATAACTGTCGGCTTCGATTGGCATGGCTTTACCTGTTCCTGGCGATTTGCCAAATCGGCTACACTTCTTGGGCCAATGCAAACCTCCTGATTAAAACGCACAGCGCGGCCTTCACTGCTGCGTACGCTATGTGTATAGCAATGTGCCACGTGACAGGTAAAAATACGGGCGCAGCTGCAGGGCTATTCAACAATATTTTGGCTTTCGAACAACGACACCCACCTTCAAGTAGACAAAGGATTATGATGAGCAAGTCGGAGTTGCGGTTGGCGAAAATCGTGCTCATGATTTTTGTGGGAAACGGAACCTTCACTCCATTCATTTACACATCAGATATTTTGTGGAATCCTTGTCTTCCCATGCATACTGGATTTTGGATGTCGGGCCAATGCAATCTCCAGCAGCCGGGTGTAGTCTTGTATCCAACGTGTAAAGCGAGTGAGATACTGGTGAAAGCTGGAATAGCCATGGCTTCTTTCATAAACTGGTCAGTCATTGTGACAGGCTATTCCTTTTTGATCTCGATGGAAATATTTCTTCAGGGAAAGTGCTTGCCCAGTTTTGTGTTCACTCAAAGCGGGTACGCAACCGGGTTTCAGTTTTCTTTAGCTGAAACCGCTTTATTTTGCGATTGTTTTATATCTAGCGTTTATTATAAATTATTATTTTTTCAGTGAAATAGCAGTTGCAAGAGGAGGGGACTGGATTCTAATTAAAAGCAAATGTATGGCCCTTCGAGAGCTCCAGGTGATGTTCCCTCCAGTACAGGAACTTGTTTGCAGACATGATTGGACATGCGGTGGCCGGTCTAATCGTGGTGGAAATAACATGCTTGTTCAACACAATCCAGTTTCTCCGTCGGGGAGTGTTTTCTGGCGATGTGGAAATCGGGTTGAATTTAATGTTCATGTGGTGTGGGAGTGGGATTGCCTCACAACTCGCTGGTGTGTACAACGCTGCAGAATCGGCCCGAACAAAGGTCAGAGGGCATTGCGATCTCATGAGGGATAAGTGGTTTGTCCGATTCTTTCGTTCGAATTTCTCCATTCGGGTGTACTTTGGTGAAAGTAACTTTCTTGACAGTTTGACACCTCTGCGACTAGAGGATTTTGCAATCAACCAAATTGTTAATTTGCTATTGTTAGGTTGAACATGCATGCTAACCTTTGTGGTGTACTGCACTTATGCTTACCTAATCAGCAATTAATTTAATTAAATTAAGATTACTTGAAAATCCACTAAGTTTTATGTAAGAAACACGTAATGAATGATTGTTATATCATGTCATATTCTGAAAATGTAGCGGTGCGCGGTGATAAGCGATTTCAATGCAAAATGTCAAAAATGACACGGCAAGAAGAACAACGTGTGCAATCCACACAATCAGCAGTGACCCCACAGTAGCTTGATTTTTGCAATTCTTCCTATCCACAATATTATCCAACCCGTGGCTCTTCTGCGACAAAATTGAGACCGTAAATAAGTTCCACGACTTTTGAAACTGCTGATGGGCATTAACCACTCGTAGCGTTTTCATAAACGAGATACACTCATAAATGCTTATGAATCTGGAATACAATCCCGATTCAACAATGGCGGCCAAATCCCGAACGAAGACGTTTGTAAAAAAGTGCGACCTAGTGGTCCGCCACGCATTGAGATTTGGGAAGAAGTCGGGTTGGCTATTAGAAAACATTTTCCTGTTGGTAAACACGGCGATCAAATAGGGAAAATAGTGGTCATCTTGGTGAAAGAAGAACTCGTCGTTTCGGGATGTCGAAATGAGAGCAAAGTTAGACAATGCATTTTCCTCCAAACGGATTCCTTTGGCGAGCGTCACTTTCCCGTGGTTGGCAATTCTAGGAATTACTTTAAGTACCGTCGCCCTGTAATGTATATTCCGGGCCCGAGAAAATAACTTGTCGCATACTGCGAGAAATTGTGCGGAAAAGTTGAACGACAATGGTTTGCGAGGGAAGAGTAATCCGCGGAGAGTGGCTTCAAATATCTGGTCTCCTACAATTGTCAAGTTGAAAATGAAAGCAAGTTCCTCCATTGACTTTGGAACCCCTGACGGAGACGGAATGGCTGTGACGTGGGAGTAGATGCTGGAAGTGTACGAGTTCCTCAGCACCATGCTAGCAAACATCCATAATGTCAGAAGAAAAGTGACCCTCCAACTCAACTCTTTGTTCAGGAGAAAGTCTTGCTCCAAGAATATTGCGGTCGATAGGAACGCTGGATTTTTTACTCGACTCCAGTGCCAAATCCAGATAAGGCATAATGTCGTAATTAAAATTAGTATCCAGGTGGGCACGTCTAACGGAGAAAGTAGCGCCGTCCAGTTGAATTGCAGTCGGTTATTGGAGCTGGTCTGGAACGTGATGTATTTAAAACCAAAAAATTGGACCCCGTACGGGAACACAATGAGTGGTTTCTCAATTTCGGATACGTCTGCAGACAAAATTTCCATGTCAAACTCGTTTGATCTTGCATTAGAAAGATAAAGTGAAGTACATATGCTGCCGTCAGTACAGTTGCGCTTCTTGAAAATTGTTCGAATGACACACTCCACCTCGCCATTTCGAAGTTCGAATTGCAAACGTCGTTTGAAAAGTGTCGCAACTGTCTTGGAACCTGGTAAAGGATTTCATTGATTTCGCAGAGTGGGCCAATAGCAGATCTGCATTGAGCTTAAAAATGAAATCATTTAGGGCTTGGAGAGAAGTGGGAAATGGTTCAATTGGAACAACCGGATGCACAAACTCGCGTACATATGTAGGATGGTAGTTTAAATTTTTTGGGGAAAGAACAGTGTAAAGGGATGCGGATGGGGAATGTGGGTCTTGGATGAAGACAATTTTATACAATACTGTGTCCAGCAGTTGTACAGAAGCTGTTTGCGACTTTAAGATATGGATCTCGAGGAGGAGGTAAAACTCCTGCGTAAAGTGAAACTGCCTACGCCTTTTTAAATTGAGTTGCTGCTTAAACGCCAATTCTCATGTGGACCATGGCACTCATCAGACCCTTGCTTTTGGTTGCACGTCCAGAGTCCATGTTTATTGGCGAAATTTCTGGAATTTGGACGAGGCAAAAGTGTCCAAACTTTTGTGGTCTTGTTTGGGCCACATGATATGGGGAGAAGAGCTCTTCATTGTTGTAGATGTATAAACTTCTTACACCGGTTACGTGATTCATGCGAAGCGTGTAATTGCCCGGTTTCGACACTTGGTATCGAACACAATGCTCCAACTCCTGACACCACTTTTGCAGTCTGTGATGGAGGGTGACTTCCTCTGCGAAGGTACTATTTGGAAAGAGATATTCAGGGTGGGAGTAGAAAGAAAGAGTGCAACGACTAAAAATGTTATATGGACTGCCCTCCTGTGAAGCTCTTACATTTAAAGATGTATTTATAATCGATGTACTTGCAATGATAACAAGAAATTTTAGAACGGGTGAACCCATTTTGTTTTTATCGGGGCAACGTACGATTAGAGTTTGTAATATTATGGCACAATAAGCTTACATAGACTTACTTACATTACATCCTTTAACCCTGACTCTCTCTCTGTGAAAAAACTCCATAAATTCAATGTTTGTCTACTTCAGAGAATGATTTTGATTATGATATTCAACCAGAAAACAGCAAAATTATAGTATATTCAAATCATATATTTACACTGTTGTAACGTAGTAGTGTAAATAACATAACATAGTATAGCATTCAGTATCGTAATTTTGTATTCACTTGTTATTTTATTGCTAAGTATCATCATGTTTTCTTTGTCCTCCGTTGTTGCTAATGATCTGTAATACTCGCAAATACGAACTCTTTACCAATCGGTATTGAAGGGTCTTGTACGACAAATTCAGAGGTAATATTCCATCGAAATGCGTATATTGTATATCGCATACCATATACCATGTGACCTGATTAAAGATTTGCCATACGTCATTACGTCTTATGGAGAAATATTTACGCTCACGTATGACAAGGATAAGGACCAGGACAAGAGGGTCCGTGTGCAGGAAAACTTTTACGCCATTCTTATTGGCAACAAATCCTACGGTCAAAATTTACGGTGTGCAGGTTTCATTTCATTGATGATAAAGTGGTCATAATTACCTATACAAAGAACATAAAATAGCATGGTTGAAGCGTATATTGAGCATTTTTAACAAAACAGTGTAACTAGCAATTAGCTGCATGCAGATTAAAATCCCATTTAATTTGTTTTTGTAAAACCTCCATTACCAAAACACGAATTTTTGCACTCTTTTTCATATTACGTAACTTTCCGCTCTGGATTATACAATGCTACGTTTTTGTGTTGAAAGATATTGCTACTTTTATACAAGATACGTATTAAACACCATAGATACTGGATGACTGGATCGATTGAAAAGATTAAACATAAATGAGAACCTCAGGGAAAATATCGTGTGACGTGGAAAATTTTCGGGGGGGGGATCGTAATGTGATCGAGAACTTGGTAACTGCAATTCAAAACTTTCCAGTTGCGTTTTTCTTAAGCAAATTCCCAACAAATATGATTTTGGCAGGCCATGCCGACGAAGAGTTACCTACAATCCGGTTGAACTTGATAGACATAAATCTTCATATATCTTTTGCAGCATTGCAGTTTGCAACTTGCACATCCATATATATCCATCCATGCTATGATTTTGATGCTGCTGAATTTATTTTCCCATATATCGGCAAGCATCATACATAAACGTTTATCTACTATCAAATAGGTGTTCTAATATCATTTCCACATTTTGCTGTTAATTGCTTCATGCATGAGAAAATTTAATTGTTGCATTGCACTCGACTTGAAAACTCGGGAAGTATTTTATTTCAAACCAATCATGGCACAATATCTAGTAATTTAATCGCAATATCTTCTAAGATGATTTTTTTATTCTTTCGAATTAAATACTTTTACTAAGTACATCCCATTAATTCTCACTCTTGTTTTAGGGCAATGAGCCATCCCAAAGCAGGCTGTAGGGTTTTGTTATCCTCCAGAACCTGCATTCCCATATGACCTCCAAGTAAGGTGCTTTTATATTCTTTCCCATGGTCATCAATTTTCACATCAACCTCGACAATTCCATGCGGAATTTTCCCTACGGTTAGTGTCAGCCAGGAGTCATATTCCCTTGGTGGCTTCCTTGCCCCTTTGCAAAACAAAATCATTTACTGTACCTATTTTCATAAAGTGTTACCAGATAATGTACAAAAGACCACGATAAACACTTACGACTCGTGTTGCCCTCTTCGTCAAAGAAAGCAAATGCAGTTATCCACCCGGATATAGCAGGTGCAGAAGAGGCACCACTCCGGTAGTGACAAATCTTTTGCCAAAAATCAGCGTCGATCCTGCCCTCCTTTGCAGCTACAAACTGCTTCAGTATGGGTTCCAACATGTTGTACCACTCTCCCAAGTTGTATTCCTTTAGTTTCTCTAGTCTCCCATGAATGCCTTTCCAGTCAGCCACAGTGCCTTCAAGCGTGATCCATGGGATGCCACATAATAGAGTAAAGCTGTAGCTAAAGTATTTCTTCATACTTCCCATAAAAATGACGCCTACAGTGACCCGGTCATTCTCGGTGGTCGTGGAAAAGTCAGGGAGCACCCAGTTTTTCACTGCAGGATCCACCAAATTCTTGTCGATTTCTGAGCTCATTTGCCTCACAAACCAATCATAGCTAGCGGTACGTAGGCTCCCATGACCAACAACTGTAAGCTCTTTTTTCCCGTTGAAATTCACAAACTTTTTTCGCAATTCCTCTGAATGCTTATTTAGGTAAAATGAGAATTGAGTCATTATCGCAGCCCATACGTCATCAGGCCTGATGACAAGGTTGTGATGCTCATTATAAGCCTTCAAAACGGTCAGCACGAATCCATTATGAGACTCGTACGTCCTGTTTGGAAATTGTGTGGACCGGAGAATTTCACTCAAGTTGTTCTTCGTAAAGGCATCCAGTCCCTGTCCGATTTTATAATTTGCTGTGACATCAGCAGAATCCTCTTTGAAGTCCTCTGGGGGTTTATCACATGATCTAAATCGGGTCGACCCTGTCGTTTCCTGAATACAGCCTACTTCATCCTGGCCTGCTGTGGCACTGCAAGTATCTTTGGACAGGTTAGAAACAAGAGATTGTGCTCCCACATGGTGGACCCTCACCACCACCAAAATCAATATTATGGCACTTGTCAGACTACCACTGAAGATATGCTTCATGTTGCAGATGCAGATTCCTTTTTGAGTTTTTGGGGTCACTAGTCAAGCAACTGTTCAAAATGTCAGTGAATTATAAACTTCACTTATTACAATCTGAGCCCTGGTGATGGACTAATAATAAGATTGAGACCCGATTTGGATTGCACTATTTTTGGCTTGGCAGTGTGCGTCCCTCAACGCATTTATCATACCGAGTACCATTGCCTATAATAGCACTGGCTAGTAACTAAGTAAGTATAGTAAGTTAAGCCCAGTTTTACACCTTGTTTACATTAAATGCATGGTGAGCACACCAAAATCAAAATTGATTCAAGATTACCAATGTAAAACAGGTTTCCATGCGTTAAGCAACACAGCCAACCCGACTAAACCAATCTGCAATATTTATTACTTCCTCCCACGCTGTATGTATGTCTCTATCTTGCTTCAATTGCTGTTCTTATTAGAGTCAGTTTCATTATTATTTTATATGCTACAAAGTGTGTTCACCTGAGCTCACACGGAGTTTCTTAAACTTGCTTAAATTAGATATGCCTGCAGTATATTGCAGAGCGTTCAATGAACTAAACCCTCGATAGGGAATACTTTAACCTTTTACGCAAAGAAGATCCTATAAGTATGTATGTAAGTATTTTTGCACACATAACAAGGTGCTCTCTGCCTTTGACGTTGCAAGGTGTTTTACTATCCCTTTCTGAACCACTGACAATGAAAACATTAATCGTAAATACCTTTGTAAGTATATTTATCTGCACTCATAGATTTCATACAACCCATGGAAAGTCCGGTGCAGTCCCATCCCATTGTTAACGACGGCAAAGAAATATGAAGGAAACCTGACTTTAATTGATCATTTAGTTAAACTTGATTTTTGTCTTCCTCCATCCACATACATGACCGTTACCAATTTCATGCTTCAAAATTAATAAAAATGTACGGAGTGCTGCTGTTGAAAAATTGTGAGTGAGCATAGATAGATTCAGGAACACTAGAGCAGATGCTTAATACATATTATGCACATTTGTAATATATGGTATGCATCTTCGGTTCGTAAAAATCAAGAAACACAATTTAGCTACCTATGTTATATTTTTTGCAACATAAAATTTAATGACATAAATTTTAATACTTATCACAAAAGAGTTACCCCAGATTAGGAGTGGAAATACTGTGATTTGTAACCGCTGCTGAGTTTAATAAACCGCGTGTTTCCCCACATCTTGTGGTAATTAGCTGAAGCAACTGTTCCATGTTGGCAAATGCATACTTTATCTCCAGAACAGCCACTATCTTTCCCTAGCCCTGCTTGACACTGAACATCAACTTCACATTTGTCTCCAACTGCACTTGCCTTCTCGTGGCAAATATCTTGACCTGGTTCGCTAACTGCTCCATTTGAGCAGGCACAAGAGTGATCCACGCAGTCGCTCAAACTCAAATTGTGCTTCTTCTCTCCGGAGGAGGTCAGCCGACATTGGCTTGGGCTCAAACAATAAGATCCGATTTTGGACTGAACTGGCAAGCAAAATTCACTTCCGTCCGGCGAAAAATACGGCACATGCCCTTCAATGCATTGGCAAACCTCATTTGAACAAAAGACTGGGAAGGCTAACCTACAGTTTGTGTTGTATTTGACTGTAGCTCCACTAACCTCACATTCACAATAGCCACCCTCCTTGTCTGCACACTTGAAAGATTCCTTGTTTTTGTTACTGAAATACACGGATTGGCACTGCTTGTCTATAGTGCACATGTCTCCGATTTTTGTCGCCTTTGGGTAGCACCTGTGCCCCACCTGAACTTGACCTGGGTCGCACAAACACTCGTGATAATTGTACTTGCACGAGAACGAGCTATTAGGCTTGATACATTCCGAATGGTCGTCAGCGAGAACGGTCCCGTTAAGACAGGTGCATTTTCCATTTTTGGAGCAGCCACTATGCTTCCCGAGTCGCCACTGACATTGGACATTCGCTTCGCAATTATCATTATAAATCTGATTCGAGTAGCAGATGTGCTTCCCAGGTTCGCTAACGCCTCTACTGGAACAGTTACATTTGGAGTCGATGCACTCGCCCAGCTCGTCCGATACCCAGCGCGGTGTTCGCCCATTTAGTTGACATTGTTGAGATTCAATGCAATCTGCTCCTATTTGGTTTCGAGTTGGTAGGCACCCGTCTCTCGCGGAATTGGCGATATACCCGTCACGGCACTCACAGTACCAATAGCCAGGGTGGACTTTGGAGCAATAGGTTTTCTCCGGAGGTCCTACACAATCCTCATCTGAGTCACAATAGGATTTAATCCTTGAGAGACAAGAGGTCCCTTGTGGATTAGCAATGGTCTTATTTCCGCACAGGCACTTCCCAGAAGAGCATTCACTAAAGTGGCCAAAGCTGGAGGTGCACTGAAATTCGTGGTCGCAGGAGTCGCCGATTTTGCTCGCTTTCATGAAACACTTGTCCCCGATTTTGACTTCAGTGTCCTCGCACAAAACATGACATTTCCTTGTCGAATTTCCAGTGGCAGCGATGCCACCCCGACAAGTGCACACTTTATCTTTAGAGCAGACACTGTCTTCCCCAAGTCGTGCTTGACATTGGACGTCAACTTCACATGGGTCTCCAAGTGCATTCGCCTTCTCATAACAAATATCCTTACCGGGTTCGCTGACTCCTGCCTCGGAACAGCCACAGGCGTAGTTGATACACTCACTCAGATACTGTTTCTCGATGGAGGGTGACAGTTGGCACTGGTGTGACTCTGCACAATGCTCCCCGATTTTGGTGGTGACATCCAAGCATAAGCCTTTCTCTGAATGGGGAACATGACCTTCAATGCATTTGCAAATCCCGTCGTCTTCACAGACCACCGGATGGGCTAGTCGACAAACTTGACCCGTGCTAACAACTACTTGCCCGTCTGTGCACTCACAAGAGCCTCGCGGTGTGTCGTAACATGTGCCATTCTTGCCAAAATCATAATAAATGTTTTGACATTGTTTGTGAACTTCGCATCTTTGGCCGACCCGGGTCGCTTTCGGGTAGCAATAACCTCCGAAACTCACATGGGTTATGTGTCTGTCGCAAACGCAGTTTCCCCATCGGTTTTCTTTGCACGGGAGGATGGGAGTTGTTGCATTGGACCCGAGTTGAGTCTCATTCTTATTGACAGCAGCAGTTGAGCTTACACCGGCGGAAATCAATAAAGTTGCTAATAGACAGAAAAACTGAAATGGATTATTGATGGACATTGCTTCCATGTCTCTTCAAATTTAACTTTTAGCAATGCAAGTTCAAACTTGTTTGTTGTGCACTGGTCTAATTTTACTGGAAATGTAAATTCTGGTGTTCCATATTCAAAGTACTTATTACTTATTAGTCCAATAGGTACTTACTACTACGCAGCAGTTCAAAATGATATTACGTAAACAACAATATAAAAAATGGGAGAATATTACTGAAAGGAGGCTGGAACTAAAAGAGACAGGAGTTCATAAAAACATTCATTTATATGCGTATCACCTTTTCGTACAATGATGAGGTTACTGGCCGTTGTTGTTGTGGGTAACTCACGTCGTCGTGAGTCGTGAGTTGATGATGATGCCAAATGCCAGAACTGGTTGTCCGAAGGTTGCTATACGGAGACATGTCAGACCGTGCATGGAGTTGATCTTCCATTTGCATACCATAGTGCATATTACTAGCAAAAATACCATTTTATATGAAGTGCAAAAATCCACAGAGATTCATTTCAATTGGTTTTAATTAATGGTCCATGTGTATAATTGTTTGTTATATGCACTTGGAGTTCAAATACGTCCTCTACTTTATTATAATACGGTGAATACAGGTACAGTGACAATGAAAATTAATTGATATTATTTTTGCTTTGCAATTCATTAGTGTTATAGCTTGGTACAAATCATTTCTTCACACGCAAAGACAGTGATGATGATGACCATCAACCATCACATATTGGTATATAGCATGAGCATTTGATTTGGCATGTGGGTTTGATGTTGATAGCATTGATATTATAAGGTATGGGCATTAATGCAGGAGGATCTGTACTTACTGTGTGGCGCTGTATCCTGTGTGATTCAAGAGTTTTTGAAGAACCGTATTTTCGAGCTTTTGTTGTTGTAGTAATGCGTACAGCTCGGCCTCGACCTTTCCAGCAAACATGCCATTATAACTAATAAAAATTTTGTTTCACAGTACGTTTGTCAACGTCACGAACGTTTTTTTGCTTTCGAAATGA
>JAANSN010003705.1:0-17488 GCA_036850665.1 Dicranocentrus wangi | reverse complement strand
ATGATGTGAAGGAATATTCTTGATTTGAATTTAGACAGGACGGACAGGAGTACGTGTAATGTCAATCCTATTGTTACCCTTTATGATTTTGCTGGAAGAAATCAAAGTATTTGTTTCGATGCATTTTACTTTTGTAGTAAGCTAGTCAGGCGCACTTGTATTCTAGTATATGCACTGTAAATTCGCCAATCATATTGTTGAGTTGAATCGGGATCATTTCCACCGGCAAATACACCGGTTAGTTGTAGCGTACAAATAATTAAGGTGTCACAAAAGCACATTAAATAATATTTTTATCAAATATTTTTGAGTCTCTCCAAGCAAGGAAAACAGAACACAATAACGACACACAATCGGATAAGATTGAGTTTTGAGGGATGTGCAAATAAGAATACTAAAAAAACTAGTAAACGTAACTAGCAGGTCTGGACTTTTTTACAATAGCAGAAGTCGTGGTATCGTTTTGCCATTGCCATTGACCATAAAAAGTGCGCTTGGTCGATGCTTTGACTATTGTTGACTGATATCATTAATAATAATAATAATAATAATAATAATACTTTAGTATACCAAGGTGAACCATGAATCCAGAGCAGATGAAATAGCCTCTTTAGTGATCATATAGCCTTTCTCAGTTTCATTGCAGGACAGCAATAGATATATTTAATATTACGCACCTGTTATGCTTTATACTCCAGATATTCATTCCCAGCAAAATTGCTATTCAATTGTACATACATCTTGTTACTTATAATTTTATCCATTTTTCTTTCATTTTCTTATAAAAAGCGTTTCCTCAATCTACCCCATACAGCGAATTCTATGCACTCCTTTTTTCCTCCTTCCAGTCCAGTCTTTAAATGAGATAATAGTCAAAGGATATAATATTTTAAGCAAGAAAGGAGGACGGGCTTTAAGCGCTTTTCTTTTATTATTATTCTCGAGTTTCCTGTGTATGTTCAATGTTCATGAACGAATAAGGGAGAGACAGGAAAAAGATCTCCACTTTCGCCATGTGTTTTTTTTTTCTCTGGAAAAACTCATTAAAACATCCAGGATTGAATCTCGCAAGTCAACTAGGCTCATATATGAAAAAGTAGTCTTTCCTTCCATTTCTTTTCATAAAAAGGGAAAACAGACGGTTCATCTTTCGTCTACTATAAAATACGAAAAAAATGCTAAACGTCCCGTGTACTTTTTCCGCAGAAAACGCAATACCAGAAGGGACAAACCCTAGTCGGCAGTCGGTATCTTTCCTATTACCATAATAGTTTATAAAGGATAAAGTTGATGATGTTCTATTGCTTATGTAAGGCATACTAGTAAATATTAAGTCGCTTTTTATATCACTCGCGTACATGCTCGTACAATAATCACAACTTTTTCCTATAAAGTTCTCAAGTACCTGACAGAAATAGTTATTATGTGTATTACCCTCTTTTGTGTAAATAATTCCTACCAGAGATTTCTCCTTGCGCAGATTTTTTCTTCGATCTCGGATAAAAATTATGCGTGTTTGCATTCTACCACAACAAGTATGAAAGTATGAATTTGTTTAGACAACGCTGCTGAAGGAAATTGCGTACACACCGTTCTCATCTGGAATGTTTAGAAAATTATTCACAGGTGCATTGGCAAACCTACGACGACTTATGGAAAAGTAGAGTCCCTGCAATTGCCTTGTGTGTGTTAATTTATTTACTATATTATAACATATCCCATTTCCATTACGTTCGTCTTTGGATTTGTGCATATTCAAATACCCTACTAGCATCTTACGTGCTTTAAGTAAAAAGTAGTAATATAGAAACGTATTCCTAGGAACAGCCTGATATAATAGTGGCGCTAAAGAGAAGAAAGGAATTAAGTATAATAGAGAGAATGGTTATGTGCATGCTTATACATTATTCCAGGTCGCAAGTCCTATACATACACAGAACTGCTTTAAGCATTCACCATCATCATCCCAATGATCACCCTTAACAGTTATATGGAGCACCACACGCTTTGCAAGTACTTTTTCTGAGAAGTCTACTACTACCACTTCCCTCTTGCACAAACCCTACACTACGGACGGATGTGCATAAATACATTATATTGTATAACACGAAAAAAACTGTAAATGGGAAGCATTTTTTCCTCATGCGCTCGCTTCCTTTCCCAGATTTTTATACATATTATCCTCGATCTAATTATTATCTGAGCGAGTAACGACTAACTTGAGCTATAAAGAATAGAAAAGAGAAGAGAGTGAAAAAAAGCTGAGAGGGATGGGATGGATGAGAGTAATAGTATTTTCTTTCTCGTGATGCTGTTGCCTCTCCTGCTGGAGAACTCATTTACTTTAAATGTAAAAAAATACTCAAGACATGCATATAATGGGGTAGCAGTGAGCAGTCTATGATGATATGCATATTTTCTATATAAAAGTCCTCCTATATACTTACTACTTACTTAACTTGCCTTCGCCGAAGTGTTTTTTGTGTGTTTGTGAAAAGGAAAAGCTTTTGTAGACAGAGGAAAAAAGCTACTAAAAGCAAGTTAAAGGAGAGAAAAGAGGGAAAAAACCTGAGCTTGGCTTCAGCTTATACTATTATTATTATCATTATCATCAACATCATCATTACTATTATTATAAGTAGTCGTAATGGGTACGTAGCCAAAGAAGACGATTCATTTTATAATCTGAGAAGATGAGCAAGCAAGAAACAGTATCCGTTTTTTTGGCTCTGGCTAGGGTAATCTCTATAGATAGAATGTGGAAGACCTCTCTCAAATGCTTATTTTACAGAATGAGAAAAGTGAAGAAAAGGGAAATCTTTTTTAAAAGGGTATGAGCGTGTACTACTCTGTCTGTAGCATGTAAATATACATACAAGCTATACCCTAGTTTGTTATTGTGATAACCATTTGTGTGTATTTTTTTAGGATGGTCGGATTCTATGGCGGTGTTGGATAGATGAGTATTTTTCCTCCATCTTTCAAGACATTAGCTTCGTTTGTCTCCATTTTTCCTTTCGCTCTCCGGTTCCGGTTCCTAGGATTGTACACACTTTTTTCATTTGTTCGCTTATATTAGTGGAGTATCGTGTATCCTGTGTTTTTTACACAAGTCTGAGATTCTTTCACTATGATTCCATCTGCTAGCTTTCTTCTTTCACTTTCCTGGGATAATGTAAAATACCTATTATTATTCTCATTTTTATGATATACAGAAAAAGTTTATACCTTACCAGCAGCGCTAGTTGTTCGTTTAGTTGGCAGGAGGGAAACACGGTTCGAGGAGAATGTGAAGGAGGATGCTAATGGTAGATGGGATAATTAGTGATTATTATTTCTTCTTTTTGGCACACTATTTATTATCATATACACACGTGTGCGGCACCAGCTAGAGGAACAGTTCCTTTCCGGGAGAGTAGTGAAATGCGGGCTGGTTATGTTACATGCCTATCCTAAGTAACATCAAACCATACCGGCAAGAGAAAACTTGTTCGTAATTTATGTGCTTACATGCAATACATTATGCTTCTGCATAATATGTACTTAATAGTTCACGTTTTTTGTTTGAATTTATCCCGCATATGAGTATATAAAGCATTTAATTACTATTTCTGAAAAACGTAAAGTGATCTCTGATCGTACATGATCGTAATAGGATTTCCAAGTAGGTTGTTGGCAATAGTGGTGTATGTACACAACTTGCTTACACTCGTCATGATTTCTACCTTAATATATAGAATAATTGAGAATAACACAAAGATTTTTGCTTAGTCAAGTGTTTTCATCATTAGTCATGAATGCCATGCTATAGTTTTGACGAATGTATAATGAACACATACGACTTCATGAAAAGAGTGAAAATCCATCCTCATTAGCAATGCTTTTTCTGTAATTACAATCGTTACGATTTACAAGGGCTGAGCAGGATACGAAAAAGGTGAATCTACAAATGTTCACCGTGCATGCTCCTGTCGGAGATTAGAACCTGTGGTGTATATTATGGCTATGCATGATATTCTTGATGTCGTACTCCGCTCCCCGCATGCATGATGCGAGAGTGTGAGGTATATATTTGGTGCTTCAGATAACATTATCCATATTACATTCATGTGTCAAATAATCTATACACCTGAGCATTCCTAAATGCATTCTGATTTTCGATGGAACAACTAACAAGATAATAGGAGTGTTTTGACGCTACTCCGCTCCCCTATCCCTATCACATCTCATGCAGCACATCTCTATCAGAAGGATTGGGGGTGCTGCATGCATTAGAAAATCCGTTAGACAAATCATGTGTAAACTTTACAGGATTAATTCAGACATGGGAAAGTGTTAGACAAGATCAAGCATATCAAATTTCAAAGGAAAAATGAGCGAGGTATAACTGTCTTCCATGCAGCAATATTATTGAAAACTATACATTCGTTAATGACACTGCTTTAGTTCGAAAACCACGATGCTCCTGTTTGAAAATGTAAATTAATTAAAATCAAGTCACACTCTTTATCTGGTAGGTTAGATATAAGGTGGAGCACTTGTCATATACATATATACATAATGCTGATAGGGTTTAGTAGGGATAAACAGCTCTCATCGTGAGTGTGCTGACAAACTACAAAAGAATCCCCGAGCCTGGCATTATATTTATACACTTTTAACCATCCTGATTGGTTTCCGAGAAGTGTCTTATTATATTTCATTTGATGAAAGGAATGAATTTACATAAAGTAAAAATATGCATATTATCGAATGATGTTTTTCCACGAGTCGTCGAGTGAAAAGGCACCACTCCGTGAAATCACAGTTTAGCATTTTATAAAATCAAGCTAGTCACTCCTTTTCACTCAAGAGTCACCCGAAACGCGGAAAAGTATAGCGTTAAATTAAGTGAAATTAAATAGTTCCTCCTCCGTCTTCCCTTTCGTCAAAAGACTCTCGGAAAGCTAAAATGACAAAGAATTGACTTCATTTAGTAATCAAGTGCACAACAACCCTCTGTAATGAGCAATACATATATAATCCGAAAGTATAAGTTATACAACCGCAGAGAGCAATATTGTAAAAAAGCAGTTAACATTTCCAACAGCGGATACCATTATTATTTTGCGGGAACGTTGCATAAACTAAAAATCTGTCTCCTCTTTTTCTCGTGTTGACTCTAAAGCTCAATTTGACTCCCATTCATCATCACTTCCAATTCCAATAATTCCTTCTTAGAATTCTTTAATCAGAATTTGGTTGGTGTCTGCCTGCATACATGCATATATGAAGCAGACATATAATATAATAGTACCCATCATTCTCATTCATCATCAAGGGATCATCACCACCATCTATGCTTACTTAATTCTAGTAAAAATGGAAAACGTGAAGTAGTAATAGTAATGTTGGCTCGCATAACTTAATGAATCTAGCGCGATATACTCGTATAGCGTGTAGGTAGATAGAAGGTTGTCTAGTTGTTTCCTCGCACAACTTCTTTTAACCCAAGATAAAGAATAAAGCAAGCCACATCTGGCAGGAAGGGAGCTCCTCATTTTAATTCTACTTTCTAATTCTTTTCTTCTCTGATTTTGATTCATTTGCACTTCCACTCTATTTATAAAACTTGAGTTTTTAAGTAACGTAATATAAGGGAGGACGTAAAGCCTCAGTGGAAAGAAAAAATACCCTTTTGGCGACAAGCGTATTCTGAGAGCAGGTATACTCGTATATAGTTGTAAATATAAAGAGTAAAGGGAATTTTAACTTTCCCTTCCTTTTCTGCCATCACACATTCATTCAAATCATATATCATGCATCACCAGCCAACGACGACGTGGAGTATGTACACTTATAAACTTTTTCTCACAGGAAGAATTAAAGCCGCCAATCTGCTTTTCTTACTGAACTCATTCGAATCAAACTCATCAAGAAAGAAAGCACAAAACCTCTCTTTTGCTGGAAGATTTTAAGCGTGTCTATACATACAAAATAACCATCGTAGCTTAAGTGTGTAATGGAAGAGAAGAAATCCTTCGAGATTTTTTTCATGACATTCATAATACATGCATATTTATATACGAATTTGAATCTACATGCATGAATCTACTGGGAGGCTTTTTTCAAAAATGTGTATATATATCCTTATATTTATTTTTGTAGGTTTAGTTCGCATTTTTATCGCATTTGAATGTCTCTGTTTTTCCATAATTTTCAAGCAGTAGCACTCATCGTGTTAAAGATGGTACTCAGGCATGCATACATAATAAAAAGCAGCACCAAGTTACCGCATATATACTGTGAAACGGCCGGTGTGCGTCATGTGGCAATCTTCTCTCTTCTCCAGCGGAAAAGTAGAGGAAGGAAACGAAGAAAAAAGAGCCCTTTTTATATAATTTGATAAGGATTAGAGATTTGAAGATTGTATCACCAGCACCAGTTGTCACTAGCTCTACTACAACAATTACTATTACCACAACGAACTAAAGGCATTAAGTAGTACAACTTGAGGAAAGGGTAGTATACTAAACAGCACTCAGATTTTTTCTTCCTCTTTATAACTAACTCTCATTCCCACTTTCTTCCCTGCTTGGCATCACCATCCGGTTTGTTCTCCAAGAAAAAAGTTACCTCACCCGTAGTAGAGTTCTGTCTGGTGGTGGTAATAGTGTGTAGTAATAAACTTTCTTAGGCAGAAAAATCTGTATATGATATATATTTTTTATCAATATGGTAGGAAACAGTCAGAGGTAGTTAAATCAAGGATATACAAAAAAAACAGATCTACGTAAAAATCGCATTTTCATTATTTTCTTTTATTTGAGCGAATGCTTAGGTGCGGTTGTTAGAAATGGTTAGAGACGTTGGGTGAAGGAGTGAAGCATTCATAGAACTATTTGGGTTTCTGGTATATATACACAATATTGTAAGTTTATAAAGCGTTTTTTTTTCTTTCACAGGGAAAAAAGAAAAAGTAAATGAAATGATTTCTCCCCCTATTACTCCTGCTCTTCTTTTCTTCTTGAACCACCACCACCACACTCTCATCCTTTTTGGCTCATGAAATACAAGCATGATTTGTATAAAAGTATTTAGTTTTTCTATTTCGTCGCAAGCAGATATTTAACATGGAATATACCTTTATATACGTGTGTGTATACTACTGACTAGTGTTCTTTCGCCTTAAGCAATAAACTATAGAAATAGAATAATAATAATCACAAGGGATATACTTGATGATATTATGCATGTAGTCAGTCGACTAGTAGTTGACAAATCTAACCAACCACCAAAAAACATTTTAGCAGAATATATGCATAAATGAAATGAATATATTTGTATCGAGGATATATATGATGATGACGACAGTTTACATTATTCCAAAGCATCTAACGTAGTTTATTCCGTCTCTTTTTGGCTTTCATCTTCCATTTCCCTTATCTTTGACTAACATTTACATTTCCTCTCGATCTCTTATTCTTTTTTTCATTACTTTTTTCTTCTTCACTCGCTCCCGAGTCGTGTACTTCTCTTCATCTTCCTCGTCTTCTTTCGATTCCTTCCAGGAACTCGTTCTAACATGAGGCATTAAAAAGAAGAAAAAAGTTGTCTTTTATTTACTAGCAAATAAGGAATTTAAGAGACAAGTGGTTACAGACAGGGATGGCATATATATACAATACACGGACTCTCTTAATGCTTGCTTACTTGTATGTATAC
Organism: Dicranocentrus wangi; assembly: GCA_036850665.1. Classification (NCBI taxonomy): domain Eukaryota; kingdom Metazoa; phylum Arthropoda; class Collembola; order Entomobryomorpha; family Entomobryidae; genus Dicranocentrus; species Dicranocentrus wangi. The sequence continues at coordinate 9,784 of JAANSN010003705.1, read as the reverse complement.
TATGTGTTTTGCGGTTTTTTGGGGTTATACCAATGCATTAAATTGTGTTAGATGATGGCTTTCTCCCACAATCGGTAGGCAGTACGTATATCTTCTATTTTACATGAATATATATCTATAGTATGCTTACGAACTCTCACAAGAGTAAATCCATGATGACAGGAAGAGACCCACATGGAAATTTACTATCATGTTGGTTGGCTGGTTGGATAGTTGCAATGTGTAAAGTTGTTTTCCCTGCAAACGTCAATCTATTTAAAGGAAGCCATGTACCATGCATCTATAATCTACGTTATATAGCGTATGTAAAACTTATTGGATTTTTATATAGTCTCATTCTTCTAAGCATTGTAGTTCGATGAAGTTTTCTCATTTTGTGTCATTTGATGGTCACACACAAACTTGTCATTGTTGTTGACTTGTGTATGTCATCAAAATCTCAAATAAATCACATTGCTTCCTTTTGGCTTTGTTCATGTTTCAATATGCCCCAACGAAATAGATTATAACTTTTTTATTGCTTCACTTGTTCAATGTCAAATGTTCTCCTTAATTTCGGATGGCAAATATATTACATTTATCTTTAAAAATTTTACATTTGACTTTCCAAACGAATACAACTTTTGCTTTCTCTCTACGCTACTCTAAAAAGATAAAATACAGTTTGGGTGGGGGTACATCCGAATGTATTAAGTAAACAAACACCTATGGTGTCAGCTTAAGAAATAAAGAAGTGGAATAGCTCGTTTGACTTTCTCTCGGCGGTGTCCGTTTGTCTTATAAGCTGGTCAACCGTTTATTAGACGTTGCATCATTCGGTATGTTGCCAAGATTTGATTTCCTGATCTTGTTGCTAAAAGTAAATACAGAATAAGTTAGTGCCATTCATCTATACACTGCTGATGAATTAATTATGGAAGCTATGTGAACATATAAAAATGCAAAGCAATTTGAGCAAATCTTATTGCAAGTGACATTAACGGGAGACATTATGCACGTTGATTCGCTGCATATAGTACACAACAATTTATCACATACAAACCTTAGAGTATTAAACTTTATAACGCAGGTATTAGTTCTTATCAGTTTCTTATTCCTTATCATCCGTTTGTTCGAAATTAGAATAAAATATGATATATGGTTTGGAGAAAAGGGAAGTACCCAAGGGGTTGGATGCAACAGTCAACCAGGGATGCAGATGCAATAATATGCAATTTTTGCATGCATAAATAGGGAGTTATAGACATTCGTTATGCATTTAGGAAAATCTGACTGCACCGTCTGATTTTTCCGGAATACTTTTTAACTTCTGAATCCACCACCTCCGGTATCTCACTGAAAGGTATAAAAGGTAGCCGAGTTAATTTCCCAAAGAGCTAATTAATTTTGTACTAGACTCGACTTGACAAGTTGCGTTGGTATGCATATGTATTTAAAACAAACTGAAAGCTTGATCGACAGCTTTCACTTTGCCCCAACCTCATTTGCCTACATTATACGATACGGTCATGTCATGTGTCTGTTGTACGTTGTAGCTCACTGCTCAACCCAAAGTTGAACTGATTTTTTTAAATTCTGAGGAATTTTTAATCTTATGTATTATGAATGAATACTTTATCCATCCATGGCTTGTAATAAACGAGGTATAAGATTTAGGATTGCAAAATTACTTATAGTTTATAGTATGAGACATGATTCTACGAGTAAAACAATTGGAACCTGGCTTGTAATTCATATTATTAAAGCTGCTATGCGTATTATGACTAACTAATAAACCTATCCAAAGCATGGGATACCTATTATAGGAGAATCTTATTATTCTCACTATTCTCAGCTTGTAGGTATGCACGAGCATGTTCACTTCCCTCTTCTGATACTCTTGTTTCCGGCTCGCTGGCCATTTTAATGAGACATTTTTCCACTTCTTTTTGAAAAGGGGTGGAGTGGAGAGATTCAGCAACCAGAAACGCTCATTTCATTACTACGAACTCCTTATGCAGGTAAAAGCTACTCGACCAAAAAATTATATTCTTTATAAATTTTATACATTTGTATGTGGCAGAGAGAAATAGGATAGGTATGTGTATTATGCAGTGCAGAGTTGATTGTCGTGCAGGCAGAGCTCTTTACCTATGATGGTATACAGGCTTTTTTTTACTATTTTATTGAAATTGAAAGGAGAATGAGTAACCAGTACGTTTTCACTCGGTTTTGAGATGGTACTAAATGAGCCTAGTCTTGCTAACTTAAATTTGTCAAAAGCAAATCTTGAATTCAAATAGGGACACAATGGAAAAAAGAGACGACGTACCTATCACGGAAGTTAGTTTATACCTATTTGCATTTAACGCGAAACGTACAAACACATCCTTCATAATATGCATACATATAAGCTCGTGGATATTATGCTAATTCGTGTCTCCTTAATTATATGGGCCGGTTATATTTATTACAGGGACTGTAGCCGTTTAAATTCAACATTGCACGTAAATACTAATTGTAAGTTTTAAACCAGCATAAATAAACACCCTTGATTATCACCGTCCCTTTGATGTGTGGGTTACTCTCCCAAGTTTCGTTACACTTTGCAGTTCTAATTGTTCTCTTTCTTAGTTATAGTTGACGTATGTGTTGTGTTGGTAGTAAGAGTTTAAAAAATCTTGGCATAAATAACCCCGTTGATTTCACATTACGCTAGAAAGATTTTTAAAATGCCATGTTAAACGAAGTGGTTGGGGAGATTTTTTTTTTCAAAATTGGACGGATACACAAAAATAATAGCAAGTCATTGTGGCAGTTGAACGAGGAACAGCTAGAGAGTTTGTGAGAAAAAGAGTTTACGAAAGAGCCAAAAATTTTCATACAAAAAACCTGTCGTTCCTTTTTATTATGTCTTTTCCTCTCCATTTCCTGAGTAATATACATATTGGAATAATATTACACTTATGCTCTCTCCTCTCATTCTACTTACCGCACTTGAGTGTTCAACATGGGAGAATACTGTATTACATTAGAAACAACCAAATTTTCCCCTTTAAAGGTAAAAGGGAAAACGCAACAATCCCATATAACACGTTTGCCTCCGAGTTATAAAAGAGAAAAAAAGAATGCCAAGGAATTCTTGTAGTAATTTTTTTCTTTAGTTTAAGGTAAGTAATGCAAGAGCAACAGTGAAGGAAGCAAAATAAATGCATCCTTTTACAGATGTACTTTCGCATAGCTAACGTGTTACTTTCGCCATATCCCATGCAAACGTTCTTATTGCATCTCTTTCCTACGATCACAAAAATGTCTATGATGGTCTGTAGTGCTAACTTACTCATGTGCCACTTGTCTACTTAAGGTATAAAATATATATTCAATATTGGAATGCATATACATTTTCTTATGAGACAAGCAAAAAACGGAGGCAAGCGTAAAGAAAAAAAATTCTCTTTGCTTAAGTGAAAGCCCTCTTGAGGATGCCCCGCTGTTACGCTATGTTGTTGCTCAAGGGATAAAGAGGGAAAAAGTGAACTGATGTGGAAAGTATTGCACATTATGCGGAGACGGGGAATAGAGCACGTATTATTATGGGCTTTATTCTTTCTGTACAGAGTTTAGAGAAAAAAGTATTGCATTGAAATGTGCTCTGTGTATAATGCGGAGTACCTTGTGGAACATACACTTTATATCTTGTGGGTGTAGAGATATATACATAAATAAATTCAAGATTCAATATAGGTTTCGTTAAAACATGACGTTTACATGCACACTGTATACCACCAGTTTTTTTGTCAAATACGATAGTACCACCACAACACCAACAATAAGAGTACATAAACCAGTTTCCTACGAAAGTACGTACTCTAAGCAGAAGCAGAGCTAAGCATAATAATAACAATGATGAGATGAAAATAAAAGTATTTGGGTGAATTTTCGTTTTTGCTGTTGCCCTTTCTCTTTCTATTTTTTCTTTCTCTCATAATCATGCCATGTCCACATAATCATAATGGAGACATTTTAAAGATCCAGTTCTGCTTGAAGCTTTCCTCTTATATTATTCTTCCAGAATCTCTTTACTTCATACTTATACTCTATACTATGCAATGCAACTTATCTGTCATGCTGGTTTTGCCAGCAGGTCTCATTGTTCTTCCGTTGGTTTCGATAATGTTTCTTATATATACGTACTTTGCTACGCTGCAGTACTAATACATTTTCTGGTGCCTTTTGTTTACAGTGAAAGCGAAGTAGGAAGAAAAATTTGATTCGTGAGCGAGCATTTTGAATCATGCATGCATACTGAATGACTGTGAAAGAGGAGCGAGGAGGAAGGTGCATAACGTAAGTTATCTATGGTTGTCGTGTGTGGTCTGAATGCATATTATTTAGATTTTCTTTGTCGCCTCGCAGCTAGGGAAGGAATAAAAATGTATACACCGTTTATCCTTCGCCTTATCCAGAATAATCATTTATGATTATGATAATGATTATTATGGTAATGGTGGCAAGATAACAGCATACATTCATGCATGATGATGTGTGCTTTTAAAGCGTGCTGTTGCTCTCACACTTTTTTGGCCCTCCCATTCTCCCTCGTTTACTCTCCTCTAACTCTCAAGTGGATGGTTTACTTTAGGTGAAGATGATGGAATTTTTTCTGGAGGAGAAATTGAAAACTAAGTGATTCTCAAGCGAGAGATACATATTTTTTCTGCGTACATCATGATAACAGGTATAAATACGTAGTGTGTAATTTGGTTGCATGGACATACCGTTATGATACGATGTGAGTACCGCATTTCGTCGATTCATACCCCACCTGAAACTTCCACCCATATCGAATTATGCCTGTCAAAGGTACGAATTTCAGGATTTCCCATTTTGAAGAAATGCTGTATACACCAGTAAAGATTTCAAGAATGATAAATACGCTCTCTAGCCTTAAACTGGGGTGAATACCTTAGCAAAATCTATGCAATGGGCGACACAGGAGAGGAGAAAGGGAAAAGGAGAGCCTGAGGGAAAGTACTTTATTTGTACTTTACCGAAACATTTACGATTAGAAAATTATAGATTGCTTTACTCCTTAAAGGAAAAAGCACGTATTTTAATAAGATAAAGCGAGTAATAAGCTAAAAATGAGCAATAAAAAAATTCAGACTTACGAAACGCAATGTTCAAATAGCCCCTACGAAATAATGAAAACGTCGTTAGGTATACGTGTTATAAACGAAATTATAAATAAATTATTTCAATAGTTTTAAATTATAACTGAAAGTCGAACTGAATGATCTATTGATTTAACTTACCACCAATCCCAGCACCCATTTGGGTTAGAAAGTGTAGCAATTGCTTGTGGAAAAAGAAGGACGATATTATTCAACTCGGCAACTTCCATATATCCAGTTTTAGTGGCATATATGTCTCCAATCAATCCTCTAGTTAATAAGATATATGTTTGCTATTATTAGTAAGTTTATAGTTTGAGTTATTTATAGTATCGTCTTATTTTGTTAAACCACGAGGATACATGAAAATAACTTGTGGTTGGTGTTGGAGAATACCTTTGCTGCTGGCATCCATGATAAACTATCTGGAGCGAACACCGTTCCCCGTTCTTGCAAGCGGTCGGAACATACAAGTATCCTTGAGTATCCATAGCGGATAAGCTGGGGTTGAAGCTAAAAAACTCAGATTGATCAAATAATTGGAAGTCTCCTGTTGGTCGAGTTGAAGGGTCTGGGCGTCTCAAGTTTCCTCCATGTAAATAGTTTAGCATTTCGAAAGCCCCATTATACCCACAATTATTAATATACCCAAAGTCTGCAGAATGCGAACCGCAAGGTGCACCGTAGCTATCTGATGGCTACAAAAGAATTTAATCAATTCAATTTGTAAATACTTACTTCTAACATGATTGCATGCATGGGTCGCCTACATTTTACGTTTACCTTTACGAGTTTTGTAAATAGCATAAATATAGTATACCTGACCGTGCTGAGCAGGAATGCTGAATTCAGTACGAATAGCTGCACCATAATGTTGGTACATTTCCTGAATATTTGGACCAGAGCCTATAAAAATAGTTGACTCTTTTAAAAATTGCAAACCTAAAGAAGCGATTATAATGATGAATACATTCAATTTGTTAGCTCGGAATTTTACCTGGCAAAACAACTGAATCCTCGGTTCCGTGAAAAATAAAAACCTTACTTCCACGCAGGTTAGAAGTTGAATCAATGTTACCAGCAGCTTCAACAGTACTTGCTTCAGTAATTAGCCAAGGAACATTTACTAACCAGGGAGTTTGCATACAAGTTAAGGAAGCGGCCACGCCACCATATCCGCACATGTACGGAACTACAATGTTCGAAACATTATAATTTTTAAGTCTACAATTGAGAATATTATGCAAAGCTGTATATACGCCAGTTGCATGATATCATGAATTCATGATACAACATACCGCCTGCAAATATGCCAGCACCAAGAACTTCGCTTGAATGTGCAAAATGAAACTGCGTAGCCATTGCTGCTCCGGATGATATTCCAGAAACACCAACTTTTGCTGGATCAATGTTCAGTTTGGCTAAAATTACAATGACATTGAATTAATCACAAACTTCTTTCTTAATTTACACATTTACCAAATGTTTAAAATCAGCTTCCCACTTACGTAGTGCGATCTGTGAGGTGACTCCTTGAAATGCACCCAAGAAACATAAGAACCAAATAATGCTCTTGAGAAGAGCTGCACGACATGCCTCAGGTTGCATGATTGTGGGATGGATGATTAAACCTTGAAGTCGAATTTGAATTTGCACTATGACAAACTTTAAACTAAACCTACAATTTCAAATTCCGAGAAAGCTCACAAAAACTTGCACCAGGGTGGAGCACAGTTTGTTGGCTACTGAAATGCTATAAACAGCCAACCGCTCTTTCCAACAAAAATCATATTCTCGTAAGTAATCTTGTCATCAAGAACTGCTATCTATAGAATCATGTCGTCCACCCGTATGGTCTTTATCTTGTTTCGTGTATGTATGTACCTAATTCACTTTTAACTGTCATGAAAGATAAATATATTTTTAGGTAATCAGTTTGGAATGTCATAAAATGATATGTAAATGTAGTAATGATATGCCAGAAAATCCGAGTACCTTGTAACTACAATTGATCACATCCTATGAATTTGTTTTGAAGTAATTATCACGATATAAATGAGTGATGCCTTAAGACAACCACACAACCACGAAATGGCATCAACAAATACTAACGTCTGCGCAGAAATACATTTAATTTAAGTTACGTCCGTGCTTCTAACATAACAGTTATCCAGATTATTAAGCTTGGTTTGCAGTATCATAACGATTCACATTTTTATTATGTCCCCTATTTCATTTCGAGCTTTTATACAGTAAGATTAGTCAATATTATATCTATTGCGTCTAAATATAAATTTCCGAATTCCATTCAAATTTTCGATGTGCACAAAAGTTCAAAAAAAATCAAATGAGTAGATTCATAATGGGTTTCAAAAATTGCTGTTCATTGTTACACGTTCATATAAAAAATAAATACTGTCACGTGTTTACAGTTAAACTTCAGGAGATTTCTTGAATTAGAATTAAGCTGGGTAAGACGTAAAGATTCAAAACAATGCAAGCAACTGGAACTTGCAATAAAAATAGAAAATCTGTCAATACTCATTTAAGCCTTAATTTAAACTTAACTTAAAACATCATCTACGTGGATTATTCCAACAATCCAAATGGAGTTGGATAACATTCTTTCAACGATGCTTGTAACTTAATTGCTTTCAATATAGCTTGCGAACACAAACATAACACATAAGCTCTAAGATGTGCTTCCCTCCGTGGTGGTCCGACGGCGATTCTTTAAAAAAAAGTGACAATGTCAGTATAACATATGTGTTAATGTCTTCAGCGAGACAAAGAATAACGATTGGCAATTACGTATGTCTATACAATATACCTCCAGTAGCCTCCTTAGTTCCAACATGGCTGCGCTGGATCTGGATTTTTCTTGTTCCAGTTGAGAATGCATCTCCCGTAGTTCGTCATTTAGATCGCTATTAGCCTTTGACATATTGTCTAATAACTGTTTTCCTTTGTCAAGTTCATAAATAAGTTTGGCTTTATCCTTCACTGCAAACATAATCATATTTTGATTTTGTAAATTACATATGCCATGTTTCGCCATGTCATGTCTACATATAGATTTGAAATTAGTAAAACACTCTGCTCTCTTTCCTTACCTTCTTGTGCTTGCTCGAGATAGGAATTAATTGTCTTTAGACGAGTTTTAAGTAAATCAACTTCACTTTTCAAGTGCAAATTTTCATCTGTCAATTGACGTATCATAAGATCTTTCTCGTCAACTGGGTTAGTTGGCACGACTGAAGCTGGTGAAGACATTGGAATTGGAGATGGTCTCTATTTTAAAAGCAAGTTAAGAATAAGTTATAAAATCCGTTGTTATCTACATGTTGGAGTGAGCACTGGTTGCGAGAAGAAGAAACTAACAGCAATTGGCGGTGGAGGTTGACGACTCATAAGTAGTTGCCTCTCTAGAGCTTTTTGCCTTTCCCTTTCTAGTTCCACTCTAGCTTCCATTCGAAATCTTTCGACAAGCTCTTCGTCCGATTCGTAAGGCTGCTGCAACTGTTGACTTGGATTGACATATGTGGCTAGATTGAAAGTACCGTTCGTCACACCATTATTTGCAACGAGGGAAGCACCACCCTAGATTCGGAAACACAGGAACGACTAATTGATGAATCCGCCATTCCATTTAACCATATATTATTATTATTATTAGCCCACAAGCGCAAGCCCACACGATTGCTTATTAATTACTTCGTTAAGTCGAGCATTAAATTCCGTAAGTGGGACTGCCATGGGCTTTTTCTTCTTCCCTTTACCCGGAGGTTTATTTTTTTGCTCAGTTTCGTACTGCAATTTCGACTGAAGTAAAGCTGTTTGTAATTCAGTTGCATAAGCCTCATCCATAAACTACAACACAAAATAGCCCGTGTTCAATGCATAAGTATATCTTTTCTATTATTCGTGTTGGCACTCGAATAAAAGGCTTACATCAGCGTCCCGTTTTTGCCACTCCTCCCATTGTTCGTCCGAAATCCCTACCGGTCGGCGATTTGCATTTTTTTCGGAAGAATTGCCGTTTCTCTGTTCTCTGGAATGCTCCTGTATATTATTGGAACTTGCTTGTGAAGGTAAATTGTCATTTTGCTGAGTGGGTGTCGAAGGAACTTTGTTCTTTTTCTTTCCTTCGGAGACACTTCCAAAAGCTAAGCTTTGAAGCTGAAAATTTTAGGACTTTTTAATAAAAATATTTAAAACAATGTTGTAATAGTACGGTATACTTATATTTGCACAGCGTATATTACCTGCTTTCGATCGGAATTGCCGTTGCCCTTTTTAGCAGTCTTCTTTTTAGCGTCCCCTGAAGATCCGGAACCATCCTTCTTCTTATTTTTCTTTGATCCCGTTTGAAATGGGTCATCGGCATCATCCGTTAAAAAGTCGAATCGTGAAGCGTTCTTTGCAATTGACATCTTTGAACCTGCAATTAATAAGTACTACGCATTTGATTTCCAGTGCCATTGTTACTCTGCTCTCCCTTAATTCGAGACACTGAGACTTGACATTAATCAACTCCAATGAATATTATCCGCGTAATATTTGATCAGCCACTTCAAATTTTACACCCACATTTGCATACGGAGTACTGTAACCTAACCTAACCAACCTTA
>JAANSN010003704.1:0-17490 GCA_036850665.1 Dicranocentrus wangi | reverse complement strand
AACTGCTTAATGTAATAAACCTCTGATATATGCATCTACTCAATGAAAGGAGTAGAGAGTAAAAGTAGAAAACGTCAATATGTAGTCAAAAATGTACAAAATTCATTGGCATTAATTATTATACGATTCAACAACCATATAATAAGAGAAAGGATAAACGACGATTTATACTACGAATTTGTTAAAAGATCATGCAAATCAGTCAAGCAGAGCCTTAATACTCTACTTGAATTCAATGGTACCGTTACAGTGCTTTATAATAGGTTCCGTAATATTCAATGGTATTATAGTAGCATGAAATTACAAAATTGTTACGGATAAATCCTATCCTTACTGTTACTATTAATTTGTAAATGAACTATTTAACCAGTCGATTGGGCGATCTTAACTGAACAGGACTAGTAACGCCTACACCATTGGCAACATTGGTAATAGGTTTCGAAGAAACAGAACAAGTTGCTGACGCAGTTAGCCCAGGCTTGCCATTAGGAGCAGAATTATTAGGGCTTAAACTACTCCTACTAGTCTTCGCTCCTCCTCCTGCTGGAGAATTATTAGGTCTAAATGTGGAGAACGTTAGGGGTCGATTAAGGTAAGGGTTGAACGGTTTATAACCAATTTGGGGACTACCCGTACTGCTACTGTTACTACTCGGTGTGACAGCCTCATTTTCCACAGAACTAGCTACTGTACTTTCCGGCGTACTTTCTCGGGATCTTGCCTCTCGCTTTTCTTTTTCTATGCTGTTGCTACGAATAACCGGAGTCGCGACTTTCCTGCCTAAACTCCCATAAATACCCATTGGTTTCCTTCCAAGGGTGGACACAGTAGGTTTGTTGTTGGCAGTATCTGCCACGGGGTTACTGTTGGCGTCGTTGAGATCTGATTCTAGATCTTTGTTATTGTAATAGACAGGTCTTGAGCGACGAATTGTTGCTGCGTAATGGCCTCGTTCCCCTCCATTTCCACTTCTCTCATCCCCAGTGAGGTCTACATTACTGGAGGCGTAAATGATTTCCTTCGCAGGGTTCTCCTTCGACGGAGCCGGGATAGAATTGATAGGTTTCATTGGGGTGTTAGAAGCTTGACTAAGATTTGAAAAGTAGTTAATTTTGGCTACATAGCTGGGTGACGTGGTCACCTTAGGCACACCATTAACTGCACAAGTTGGCTTAGACGCGCTCGATGGGGGTGCAACCGGCGCAGAGTTTGCGAGGGATTTATTTACCGAACTATTTACTCCATGACTTGGGACTGGTGGTGGAGACATTGATGATCTGGAGGAAGTACTAGTGAATATCGGTCTGGCCGGAGTACCAGTCGGCAGGGCGGTGGAAGACGACGGGCGACTAGAAGAAATGGTTGGAGCTTCTGCTTGATTAGCTACGGTGGGATTTAGTACAACCTTGGGTTTACTTGTAGTTATGGGCGTTTCTTGTAATTTCTCTGCGGACGCTGGGCTTGTGGGTTTCTTGTAGAATGAGAATGATTGATTGCTCAAAGGACTTACGTATCGAGGTCGCGTTGAAACGGATTTTGATTGGTCGGGACTTGGAGTGCTAGTTTTGGACAAAGGGGAAGTCCCCACTCCAATCAATTTACTGTTCGATAATGACGATAACGATGGTTTTGGCGTGATTTCAGGCTTACTTCTTAAATCCACTTTATTTGAAGTAGACGCTAATAGTGCCGCTGTAGCAGCTGCAGCCTTCTTTTCACGCCTTTGTTTACGACGATCTACAGAATTGTAAATAGACTCTTTATTTCTCGACTGAATTTCCAGAATAATTTCAGAGAGAAGGCCACCACCATTCGACTCGGAACTACCAGTTGACAATGTTTCAATCTTTTCTAAACTCCCCCCATTAGACTTTTTGCCTGGAGTGGGACTTGAATCCCCTGATGATGATCCTTCACGCGAATCTTGTTTTGGCATTTCCTTCATTTTTACTGAAGCCCCTGTTGCTACCAAACCTTCATCGATGGTATCATATATATTCTCCTTGCTTCCCTTTTTATTTCCATTCGGGGGTGAACATGGAGAACTCAATTCCTCGACTTTTGCAATTGGTGCTTTAAATAAGGAAGGTGGAGTAAATCCACTTATCGAATTAGTCCCCGGTGATTTGCTCGTGGTCGATGGTGATGCACTACGACTTCTGTTTCCAAATGTAAACTTCGCTATCGAAGACCTAATGCCTTTCGGGCTTTGCGACGATGGAGCTGTAACAATCGGCACTGTTTGGGGTGGGGTCATCACGGGTGTTTGATTTGGAGGTGGAACAGGCGGTGGAGTGCTATTTAAAAGAAACTTCGACTTTGCCTCGCTAAAACTGGATGACATATATGTGGGAGGTGGAGGAGGAGGCGCTTCTGGTGGTTTTGGTGGCGGAACAGACGGTCGTGATCGCCGTAGTGAATTATAATTTGGATTTCCACCATTAATCGAGTTTCGATTGCTGCTTGGTTGAATCATGCTGTGAGCCCGCTGAACCTTAGGGATTGGTTTGGAGGTAGTGCTTTCGGCTGGTGGCGGAGAATACTGCCGACTCCTATCAACATTCTTTAGAGCCGGTTTCTTTAACGTTTCCTGGGCCGGAATATTAGCATAGCGTGGGCACGCGTCAACTTGATCTTGTGAATCACTTGAATATGGGGTCATTGAAAGTTTCGAATTGCGCTTCTCTTCATCAGTTTGTAGAATTGGCTTTGAAATCTCCAGATTACCGCGACTCATATTCTTTGGAAAACCTTTGTTGAGCTTACTACTGCTTCCAGAATTTTTGGAATTATCCTCACTCGAGCTCTGACTTCTGAATGAGTTCCGAACGAAAGGAAATGCAGCTGCGAGTCTGGACAGTGCAGATGTACTTCCAAAGCCAGATTCCTTTTTAGGAGGAGGGCTACTAGGGTCCATGGTTGAACTCTTTCCAAAAAGCTGCTTCATTTCGTTAAGCGCGTCAGGACTGCTAACGGGTCTAGTCTTTTGTTGGGGACCGGGACTACCACTGCTGGACTGCCCTAGCTTTTGAATTTTCGGGGACAACTTCTCCGCTCCCGTATTTTCATACAGTGGTGTGTCACTGTTGGCACTTTCGTCTTCACTTCCAGGAGATACAGGCAATGGACTTGCTATAGGCTGAGCCCATGATACCCGGGTCACGCTTCTATTTCCACTACTTCCCTGGAGAAATCCAGTTTGTGCGTTCCCCGGGCGAAATCCACCAGGCCTTTCACTATTTCCTACAAGCGTTTCGGTCTGTTTAGGAACAGGAGAGTAGTAAACGTTTGCATTCGTCTGACTTTGAATTGAGCCTTGTGGAAGGGCAGCTGTAGATTCGTTGTTATTATTGTTATTACTTGCTGCTGAATTTTGAGGCGTGGAGTTTCCGTTCCTCTGCTGAGACAAAGGGGATGACTTTATTGGTGACAGTGAAAATCCTTTATACTGACCAAAGAAATCCTCTCCCCCTTGAGGTGGCGACCCACCGTTTGGACCTGGCGCTGAATTGGGAGTGTGATTTTGCGTAGGAGCCGAAATATCGGTTGATCTTAGCCCTCCAGCTGAGCCATTCGCGGACGGCTTGTTACCTCTATTTGACCTATTGTATTTGAAAGCAAACAAACATTGCCATTTACATAACAAGATTTGTATTAATTAACACATTGTCTTGTGTTATGAATCAAATGAATGAGCTATATATAATTGACATTTTACCTTGAATTATTTGTGAAAGCTTGCAGTGTGATGATGCCAAAGCACAACTTTTTGAAGTAATCCCCAGCGTAGTAAATGTAGAACGTGATTATAGCAATCAATGGAATGAATCCAAGGAATGTCACGTACAGAATCTTGAAGAACTTGGATGTACCTACAAAAACACACAAAAAAATCCCTATAATAAAACAGTGCACTTCACTAACAACAGACATAATATTTACAAGTTATTTTAAACGTGTACACACCATATGGGTCTCTAGCGGGTCCACTATCAATAGATCCTCCGTAGCCAGTGGCTTCACAGTAGTGACCACCGTATCCGTCATCACAATGACAATTACCTTTACTGTTGCACACTCCACGACCGCTGCAGTCATGTGCACACACTGGATACTTCGAACCCAATATTGTACTTACGGGAACACATTTCTGGTTGACACACATCTGAAAATGCCAACCAACAAGATCAACCTATTAGACGAAATAATGCAAATTTTTGATGGATATTGAAATTAGCCATGAACGAAGGAGGAATCATACACCACTACACCAGGACTACCAGGGATAGAACGATGATGAAATATTATTTACATGAAGACAGGAGAAACAAGTCTGGTGGATTTTGGATATATGTATGTATGTATTATGTATGTATAATAATATTATGTATGTTTTTCATTTGCATTTTCCGTTCCTCCTCCGCCTTTTACTCCTGCCTGACGACTAGTGACTACACAGCAAAACAAACTGGAACGAAGGAAGGATACGATGATACAAACAAAGTAGGAATCCTTGAAAAATAGGCATTTGAAGCAGAGAGAGCAAGCAAAAACAGCGTACTTACATGTTTGTACCACCAAACCATGTTTGAGTGTTTGACACAAAAGTTATGCTCCACAGAATTTTTGGGACTATGAGATAACCTAACCTACACTTGACAGGTACCTACCTATTTGCAAGCTTATCGATCCAGTGGATGTACTTATACTGCACTGCTCCCTCTCTTCTGGCTACTTTAGTCATTGTGGAAGTTACCTATGGCTTGAGTGCAAATTCCGACTGGACAGGGAGTATATTATTGTGCACACAATGGAACAGGCAATAACATTGAATTGAGTTGAATTTTAAAATGTACTTTTTTACTTATACATGGCCTGCCTAGACTTCAAAACGCGCAACCATATGCAGTGTCTCTACCCTTCCATGTCCTGTAAAGGGTATCATAATATGCGTAGCCTATCCCCCCAAGAACCGTTCCAAGTGATCCTATTTCCTGCAGCCTCATGATTTAGAATTAGGAACTGATGATTTAGACTTTGATATTTGGCTAGAGGCAATTGGTTTGGATTTGGAAGGATGGTACTTATGAAACTTTTGGGATGTGTATTTGCAATTCATACTGTGGCCATGTGGTACTGAAGCAGTGCATTTGGTAATTAATTATGATTGCTGAAAACAATATAGAGCTGGCAATGTTCGTTGAAGATATACCTTGTCATCTCCACACTTGGCTCCATCTGGAACCATTCCAGGGTTGATGTCACTAAGCCCGAAGTCAACAATGACGGAACGACAGGGATGAATCTTGCCTCCAGCGTTGACGAAAAAACTGGCTAGGATGGACACAGACTCATAACCGAATTCTAGCTTTTCGCTATTCATTTGGCAATGAAGAACCCCACACTTGACGTCCCTATGAAGTAGAAAATAGAATATTTAATTAGTCAATTATAAAAGCTGCAGGCACAAAATTTTGTTCATTGTTATTATTAGTCACTTCACGACATACTCGGTTTCGCATTTGGCATATTTTTCAGTTTCCAGATTGTAGCCACAGTGGGCGTGCCTCGACCCGTTAGCGTTTTTCTGATAGCACAAATCATTGGAATTGTTCCCTGAAGGCCCCCACAAGAGTCGACACTGATCTGTGTGCGTTCTACACTCCCCATTGTAGCAGTATGCTTGTCCGCTGGCTGTTTTGCATGTCGTTCCATCCATTTTTGTCACGTCCTCAGGACAAAACTCAGAGTCTCCAGTGCAAAACTCTGGAAGGTCACACAGCTTGGTGGACTCACGGCACACAGTTCCTCCAGACTTTACATGGCAAGTCTGTAATATTAATATAATTTATTGTAAAGTTGCTCCCGAAGACATACAACAAAACAATCTACGTCCTTCATGTGTGTAGTTAATATCCTCCATGTCACAACATGTTCCAGAGGCACATGTTGCATTGATATGCATTAGGCAAGTGCTTGCATCGCAGCAGGGATTTTCACAATGTTCCGGAAGCCCACAGTCACACTCCTCACCAGGTTCAGTGAACCCATTTCCACAAGTCGGCGATTCGTAAAGACTTTGAGGTATATTTCGAAGGCAATAATCCATTCCATGGTCAAAGGCGTAGGCAAAATCCTTAAGACTGCAAGAGCTCCAGTGCATCGTTCGGTTTGAGCTATGAAAAACGTGATAATAGAGAGAAATGGTTACGCCTACGCGTAAGAGTAGCATAGGACTTAAAACACAATAATGCGAAAGTACGACATACCTTGCAGACGCAGCCATGATGCATCGATTATTAGGACTTGGACATGTGCAGGTCTCGGTGTCATGACTAAGGCCAAAGTTATGACCCAACTCGTGCGCCACAGTAGTGGCTACGACACCAATCACATTATTCTTAAAGTCTGAGTTTACCCCTCCGGAATACTTGTAACTGCATATTGGACCCTGCATTGCCTTTCCAACGACCCCGTTCTCAAATTCGACAGCGCTGCAAGTAAGACATGGTTTATGCTCCAATTATACGTTTACAACTCCATCATATAATGCAAGACAGACTCATTGAATTCGTTAAGCTCACGTGAGAAGCTGTGCATTGTTCATTAGGATGTTCCTTGAGCAGTCTTTCCTTTCTATAATGGAGAAAGCTAGCAAGTGTTTCATCTCCATTGGCTTTAATTGTAATCTCATCGGATTCTGTCCAAACGACCATTCCTACCAAAGCGATGAAGATATTGAGGGGAGCATACAGCTAGAAATGAAAGCAGGTTACGTTTTTGTAATCACAGCAGCACATTATTATTTTAGAATACACATCCGCCTATATCGTTCAGGGTTAGTTCGTTTAAAAATACGTACTGCATTCACAATTCCAGCAATGTCTTTGGTCCTCCTCCTCACCGCTTTGATGTCAGCGCCGAGTTCTTTGTATTTTTTGTTGTCCACCACGATGACAAGTTCAACGTAGCGAGACTTTGCATCAGAATTGTACGGAACTCGGGTGTCAGAATGAGAACCATACCCACGCTTCACCTGCACATTAAATTATTCAAAGCACATCATATCATGATATTGTCTACCTTTCCATTATAGTTATAAAAGGACACATTTGCGCTTCGTTTGTATTCTTTATCGTCATGTGTCACTTTGAATGTGTGGATATTGCAACTTCAGCGTTACCCACAATTACTCAAATTCCCATACTTGGAGAAACGAAGCATGCACTTTAGTTGTGAGTATTCGGCCGCACAAAACACCTAATACTAACTGAAAATGAGCTGAAAAGGAAAGGCTCAACAACTGAAACTGGTGAACATCATGAGAAAATGTCAAGACTCGCCAGTCACTCAATCCATGATTCCGCAACACAGAGCAAACATTTGTCCTGTGTGAATTACAAATGGTAGGACTGACAGGCACTACAGGAGTTATTCTTTCTGTCCATATACGTCAGTTAAAGTCAAAATGCTTATACCTACGTCTCTTCAATCAAATCTGCGGTTTTTGACACACGTGAAGTTAGTGCATGTGCACACCAAAGATTAATAGTAATATTTTAAACGCTTCCTTACAACAACGAAAGGGCTTACGCATATTTGTTTCTCGTCGTTCGAATGTTTTTACTTTTACTTACTCGATGCAGGGGTTTGGAGGAAGATCCGCTATCACGACTTTCCTCGCTGGAGCTCTTCTGAACCACTGGCAGTGACAGCAAGTCATTCGTAATTCCATACAGGTCGTTGATTTGCGGTGAGGGGTGGCCATTTGGATGTGAGGCATGACCTGCATGCAAGGTAAATATTGATTAGCAACTTATTCAAGGTAGCATTTGCAGTAAATACTACGCATACTTCAAAATTAAAAACGGGTAAATCAGAGGTGATTTAAAAAGCATATCAGCGTGAACATATGCGGGTCCTTTTATGACACTACTCGGTCTTACATTAGCTGCAAGCATGTTTTTTTTAATTTCGAAAACTTCTAGTTTGTGATGTAAATTTTCGTGAGCTTCAGGACATGAGCTAATATCCAATATGGTGGCCACAATAAGATATGAATTATTTGTCATGAATCACGATAATAATATGCAAACCACAAACCACAGGCGCTTCATACCCTCACTTTACAAATGCTTGTGTGCTCACATTTTCTAAACATCCCGTAGGCATTTTCATATTGTACTGGAATTCTGACACATGTTTAAAATGTTCACTTGTTGTTTTTGAAGCACTTGTAGACAACTTTCAGCATAACTTCTGCAACTGCTATAGCATATACTTGTTCCTATCATTTTCCATTCCATTATATAAACTACAAAAAAAAGTTCTCCAGTTGCAGTCGGTCCATCATGCGTCATCCGTGCTTGGAATTCAAACCATTGCATCGTACTTTGTCCACAGTTTATCTAATAATTAATTTGCCACCCTAACTCATTCAGGCGAAACATACGAGGAATGGCACAATGACATTACTCCATAGTAGCAACTTATTGGATCGTCGAGTGAATTAACTCTGATTGAGTTGGAGATGGAAAGCTGGTGGAGAAAATAAAAATGAATTTGAAGTGGGCACGTGTAGAATGGAAAGGACATTATCCGCTGAAACTAGTATATCATTCACGTATCGTACTAACTTGTCATAAATGATATGTCAAAATGCTCGAAGAAATATTATTCTCCCACACCCGTTCTACTCCTTCAAGCGTTGTTTTTATCTAAGAAAAATATTTTCATGGCCAAATCATGAATCACAGTATATACATAATTTACACATTTATTTACTTTTGGAGAGATCCAATGTGATACATTCTTTTAGAGATCGTCATTTGCATGAGGCCTATGATCACCTCTTGTCACAATGACTGGCAGATGAGCCAAGAGTCGAAAGTCAAGAGTCGAGGAAGTACTTTTCGACGCACACAGGAAGGAAACACACTGTACATACATCTCTTATGTGCATTATACCAGTTTAAAGCGATAATAGGTACGAATTAAAGAGAATTGTTCCAGAAAAACAGCATTGAAGCTTGACTTTGAATGCTGTTTCAGCTTAGGAAATCTAAAAATTTAACATTTTTGTATATGGCTTTGCAAATACTTATTTAGATTTAGATATGAGCAGTCAAGACAATCAAAGCATTTATTTCTGGATTCTCCCTAACAAACACTCACTCACCCTGCATTCATAAGTCAAACTTGCTTTTCTAAAAAATGTTCAGCGTCAGAACCCCAAACCCTCATTTTTTGTGCATTAGTTATGCACAAGACTCGATTCTGAAGAGAAACAACAAGCGACAGTGTTCTTTCTAACCATTCCCAATTTAGTATTTAAAATCGAAATGGAAATCGGGAATGATACATAGTGAATAGATCCTTTGAAAGATTCCATGTGCATGGTAGAAAAAATGAGTGAATTAAGTTCTTGAAATTGGATGGATGTTTTTATCCAGATTATAACCACCAACAACAGCAGTATATTTTCCACTGGTGGTGCATGGTACTCGCAGTGCACTTAAGTAGAAGAATGTTAAAAGCCTGGAAGTAATAAAGCAAATTTTTAACCCTCTCATTATTAGCCAAGTTTGAGTAAAGTCAGTGAAGTATATGGTTTTGGGAAATTAGAGGTAGGTGACGAAAGAAAACAAGGCGTCTATGAATAACTTCTGCACATTACGCGGAATGCTTACAATCTGTAGCTCGTCACTGGATGTACAATAAGTTTCCAAAGAACAGGCTTAATGATTATTCACTCACGTGGGACAGGGGATTAGTGCCTTTAAGGTCAGAAGTTCAGAACAGAACAGTACACCAGCTCTTGGATCTAAATTGAACGATGGTTCCAGAGAGCCTCATGCCAACTTTAAAACCATTTTGCTTCTTATATATCAAGTACATAATGTCTTTAGAATCTGAAGAGTTCATTTTTTGGCTTTAAGAGGTTATTTTATTTAATACTCTTTGTCTTTAGAATCTGTCAATATGGCGTGCGTGGTGGCGTGACTCGCTTTGAACTCCCTTTTGTACTATGGGCAAATTCGCTAGGCAATGTGGTAGGGGTAATTAATGCGAATATTTCATGCTTCGACTTTCAACAGTAATTTTCCGTTTTCGTGGAATGCTTTTAGTAGTCGAATAAAGTGTCCCGCCTGTGTCATCTCATTAAGGTAATTTTATAACTAATTGACAAGGTAGGTAAGTTGGTGCACACTCATTCACAGAGAATAATTATGCCAGTTGGCAGTTTGGCACTTTGGAAGACATGTGCTCGGTGGCTTGGGACTCTGTACCTGTAAGCCCCTCTATTGTACTTTGTACTTACTGACTACATACTTAATACATCATTTGCTTGCGTTCCTTCGATTATACCACCACCTCTCGTCTCTCGATTTAGATGCAAATACCATTAGAACACAATGCCAGATTAGAGATTAGCATAAAATGTGGATTTACGACAAGACCGCACAGATCCCATTCATTCACTCCAGTTCTACCAAATCCACATGGTCAACATTTTGGCGTGCTGATCCCGTAAAAAAGAATCTCATGCATTGTAGTTCGTTTTGATGACGATTTTAACAATGTTAACAACCAGCATTTTTATTAAACCATAAAGTTGTGAGAGATGTCGCTTGAGAAAACTTGTTCTCGATACCGGACCCCGGCAACTTTGCCACTTTGTCTCCTTTGACTCTCCAGCGCGTGCCAACTGCTCTTTCCTCAGACATGCACCAAGTGATAAATTAATAGCTGGTTTCATATCACAATTTGGTACGTGTCCGACTGCCAAAGCTTGTCCACTAATGACAACCTTCACCTTGAACATGGTTTCAATGTTACCCCTTACAACACGCATCAATTATGCGTATTGTGCAAGAACAGCGAAAGCGATTTCTTGAGGAGTCCGAAACAGTTCTGAATCCCAGAGATCCAGATGTCCACGCCACGGAGAGGTAAAAGGTATAGAGACCGACGACCCGACATTTCAGATAGAGAAACGGGGATAGCGCAGCTTCTTCTTCTTAGCAAAATGAAAACAGCTTTCAGCTGGATTCGGCAGAAATTATTCTGGCTGGAGCGGACAGACGAGGAGATGTGTGTGTGTTTATGTGTGCATATGTCAGCCAGATGCTCTTTCTCTCAACATCCCAACTCAATCTTCTCGGTTCCGCTCCCTCTCTTTATATGTACATTTGAATTTTTTACGGTTTTTGCATGTTATCCCCAAAGCAATAACATATGCTCTCATTTTACGTAAATAGAATGTTCCCTGCAGACAGTCTCTCCGTCTCGACTGTCGAAAACAAAGAGCGAGTGGGGAGTGTGAAGAGGAGTAGTAGTAGTAGTAAGTAGTAACATTTTTCCTTCTTCTCTCACAAACTTGCAATTTCTTTATGACAACCTTCCAGGCACATTCACTTCTGTTTTCACAATTCATCTTCATCCAACTTTACATGAGACTGGGTACACGTGTGGTGGGTTTTGTAAATGTTGCTGTTATAATAATGACTCCACACACACACTCACCGTATTTTTCAACTGTTTCCCTTGTCACTTTCAACTTTCCGAAAATGAGAAAAGGCCATAAAAAGTTGGAGTTTGTACAACCATTGCGCAAAAAATGGTAGACATATGTCATAAAAACGGGACTATACACCACAATATGTGGAAGCGAAAGGAGTAAAAAGTACTTTTTTTAAGGTGAGTCAACCAACGTGAAAATGAGGTTCAGTGAGTGTGTACGAATTGTACGATATATATTTTTGCGAGAAGAATGGGGATGATGATGACTTGCACAGCATAGCCAAGGGAAAATGCGAAGTCAGATGACGAATTCGTGACAAATGGGAAAGCAGAAAAAATATGAGTAAATTGCCCAATTACACTCGTAAAAGTAAATCTATCCAAGCAGATTTACTTCTCACATTTTGCTCATTTTTTTCTTAGCTGCTTAACCGTACTGCAAATGGGGACAGCAATTGCGCAAACAACTAAAAATGCAGGTATTATATTGGTTGCATTGCAGGCAGATTTACAAGGGCTTAAAGTTTAGGACAAAGATCACTAAGATGTGAGACGCGAGGTGTAGGAAGTTTTATTAGTTTTATTTACATACCACAAGAATAGTTTCCGATGAGATCGGCATGTTTGAGATGTAGTAGGTGCCATGAAGCGGAAGATGTGTCACCGTCCTCCTTCGGTCCCACCCTTTTCCGCTACTTTGGAAGATAAATCTGGTTCGATGTGATGAAGATGTTCGCCATCAAATACAGCTCCTCTGCACAAAACACAAAAGAAAATATTACATTATGCTCAATGCTTTTATTTTTATATTACGTCGTAGGATATTATAATTAAGATGATCTATATGCATAAAGGATATGTATATTTTGCAATTTCTTCTGACAATCCTGCTGCTTCCTGCACCTTGAAAGCCTCATTAATTCAGGTTCAGTTTCATTTTCTTCAAAACATTAAATGAAAATGTGTCCCATGCCATTTTCAAAATGGAGCACACTGCAATTTATCTCTCGTTCATGCTTTCTAACGAAATGAGGAATCAGAGAATCCTTTCCGGATTTTCAAATGGGCGTTTCTAAAAACGCGCATTAGTTTTGTATGAATAATGATGGTGATAGTAAAGCCTATTAACTGCACAACTCTTTTGCTTTGGACACGCTCTCATTTTTCTACTTGCTTTAGCGTGAATGCATACAAGATCTGAATTGGAATCTGCTACAAGATTCACGTATAATGCCTAAGGGAATGCTAAATGAGTTGTGATTTGTAGTTAGTTGGAGAAAAGAAATGAGTAAAAGACGTACGTCTAGTTAGTATGGAGTGCACGTCTGTTGAAGTGAGTTATGAGGGAGAAAATGGAAAGGGAGGCAGGTATGCAATTGAAGTGCCACCTCGAATTTTGCATGCCGAAATGGACAGACTTCGGTGGTAACAAAGTCATCAATCATTGAGTCATGTCTGAGGGTCAAAACTTTAAAGTCATTCCAACTCCAGATATTCATTTGGTACTAAGCTACCTAGTAGTTTACTGAATGAATGAGTGAACAGGTGTGTCCATCTTGTAAGGACCCTCCCTGTGTGTGAGACATTCTGGGAGAGAAAACGAAGCATGTCCATACCTGATAATTCCATCACAAGTGGACACCGCAGCCCAGGAGTCAGGATGGTCTCGAATACTCCCCTGGTAATGGCACACCTCCGCTTCCTATACAACAACGGACAGAAAAAAAAGTTGTTAGCACAAAAAAACGAATAGAGAAAACGCTGAGAAGGATGAATGCTGAGATTGAACTTCGTACCTGATAAGATGGGCGATTTATTACAGTCTTGTTCTCCTTTTGAGTCCGTTCAAAATATCCTTTTGGAATTAGATTCCTGCAACGCATTTTAAAACATTTGTATTAAGTTCATCTGGCTCATTATTTTGTCGCTTCGTGTCAGGCTTTTACCAAGTAGAGCTGGAGGCACTGATCTACTTCTCGCTCCTCTACTCAGCAACATAATT
This sequence comes from Dicranocentrus wangi, assembly GCA_036850665.1. Classification (NCBI taxonomy): domain Eukaryota; kingdom Metazoa; phylum Arthropoda; class Collembola; order Entomobryomorpha; family Entomobryidae; genus Dicranocentrus; species Dicranocentrus wangi. Next base: position 3,965 of record JAANSN010003704.1, on the reverse strand, counting down.
ACTCATTTTAACATTCATTTGTCATGAACTAGACCGATTAGCATAAAGTGAGAAAAGGAACGGTGTGACCGGTGTGACTGTTTTTATTAGCCATCCTCCTTCTCCTTTCTTTCCATTTTGACGTGACAATGACATTTTGCAATTGCAACAGGACAAAACTCCACTGCCTCTTATCATTAAGTATACATCCTGAAAAGGTAATAAAGACAGAGTCCTCTTGAAAAAGGTGCGAAGTGGCGTCACTTTCTTTGCCAGGTCTTCCAATTACAACGAGACCGTGAGAGGGGAAATAGAGAAGATGATGGAGTCGAGCGTCGACCGTGTATACATACCCACCACCAATTCTCCTCTCCTCTCAAGTAACATCAAAAGTTTTAGTGGTATCCACTCCACACTTGACTTGACACGAGAATAAAAGGATCTCGTTTTGCGTGCAAAGAGGGAGAATCTTGCTAGCTCTATATACACGGCATATTATTGGATGGATGAAAGCAGAGTACAATAGGGTTTATTGTCCAATTGCCAAAGTGAACAATGCTGTTATGTTTTCAGTCTCCTTTTCCTCCCCTTTCAGCGTTTCATAGCCTGTCTTGTTATTGCGTAATCTACAAGAAGCAAAACATTGCACCCAACCTTACTCCCACTCTTAGAGTCTGACTACACGACAGCAAATTTCATTTGGCCAGAAGAGAATGTTGTTGTTGTGCCGCGAGAGAACGCAAGCAAAGGAGAGAAAAAATATAATGGTATTTTTTTTCTCAGCGAGTAAAACTTTGTTCCAGAGAGTCGTTGTATTTTTAAGTTGTTCTAGTGCAATATTCTATAAAGTAGAGGTATGTAGCAGCATCAAATGTTTGTATACAGTGCTGCCTTGTTGATGCTTAAGATAAATGATAATGGTGGTGGTGGTAAGCCTGTGTAATGAAATGAAAAACGACACTTGAGCCAGCAACACATCCCACCACTACCACCACCACCACTAATACTAATATAATATTTTTGGGCCTTAATGCCAACATATTTACATTTACATACTATATATATCTGTATAGATAGATAGATATCTATATAAAATACCGACTCCAATATTTCCAGAATGGAAAACAGTCGTTATTCTTGCACGCTCCGCTTTTATATTTGCTCGCATACTAGGATTGCGTCTGTGGTGCAAGTCATAAAAAATTGAGAGCATGTAATATTTTGTGACTTATGTGAATAAATACATACACATAATGTATATTCCTCCAGATTGAGTGTCTTTGGCCCGTAAAACGTCTGGAAATTAATGGGGATGAAATCTTGTGGATACTATATATATACGTATACCAGTAGAATTCTTAATATATACCAGGCCAGCACAACTCCCACTTTGTTAATGTTTTTATCTATTTCTGTTTTAGTGATACGAAACGAACTACTATATACATGATTATATTTCTATCTCCTCCCCCACCAAAGTGGCAGCTATTTAAACGATAAAATTATTTATTAAATGACCCATAGCCATGCTCTCTTTCGCAACTTTTCCCAGGCTCTCTGTCTTTCAGTATTTTTTCAAAAGTTAAAATATACATCTCTAAAGTGAATAATATGTATGAGCATGGAGCATAGCGAAAGAGACAGAGTGACTGTTTCTCTTCTTTGCTTGCTTGCTCCCTTTCTTTGTCTCATGACTCATGACATAAAACGATGTACGTGTTTTGAAAATGATGACAATGACTAAAAGGCCATAAAGTTATAGCTAAAAATGGGATAAGCATAATATTATTTTGGATAAGGCGCATGTGTTATACCACAAAAGTTGCACTTTACTTTACTCGGTAAAAAGCAAAATGGTTTTAAAAAGTGTCTCCTTCTCATGCAAATAAGACTCCACACGAGCAATCTTGAGATTGATCTCATTTAAGAAATGCATACTTTCTGTTGCATTTTTACTGTTTGATTCGGTGGTATAAATCTTATCGCTGAGCTGCTGTTTTTCTTCTCACTTAATGTAGTCATTTCAGTGTGACTCTGCGTCTTAATTTGACAAAAAAAGCTTTTAGATAGCTACCATGCGCATACCTACCGTTTATTGGCTACTGTGTATTGTGGTGTCGCACATACTGTGTCCCACTGAGCCACATACTTTTTAATGTACCTGACTCTCCTTTTTTATCGTAGGTGATGAAAGCACGAGAATAGGTATCCATACGCGAGAACATTTTCTTTTACACTTTCTAGCGAAATATATGTGGATTTATAATAGAGGTCTATGTATGTTGTATTGTATCATTCACCTGTTTAGCTGGAGATCCAAAATGTATTCTTTTCCGTCGAGAGGAAGACTCACACTGATTTTCTCCACATGTCCGCCATCCTGTAATTAAAACATCATTCAGTAAAGGTACAAATTACATTTGGATATTAAGTAATAAGGTTTTATGCTCAGTGAATACTAAAAAATTCACATCATCTGGGTTACAATCCTGTAATCCTTGTTCACACGCGGATTATTGCTTGCTATACAATTACGAGATTCATCAATTTTCTGATTATGCAAATGCGACTGGATTCTAAACCGAAATGAATGGGAGAGCCGTGCGTGTCTATATATCGATCCACATCCAGAAGCTTATACTAAATTGCATTTCTCGCATGAAATGGTGGGTTGGAAGGTACTAACATGAGAAAAGACAAGATTAGATAAGGATCTCTTTTCCTGGAGAGCAAAACAAACAGAAAATCAGAGAGGAGTAAGGATTGGATGATGCACACACTGCACACATCAGTCTCTACACGCCCAATTACTATAATTAAAGAAAACACTGGACACGAACCATATTGCGAGTCGTATATTATGCATGCATCGTCTTTATCTACCTGCCTATTCAAGAATTACATTATATTACATTGCAAAGTGCTCGAGTAGAGACAAGGTATCCAATGTCCATCCCTGTTCCCATGCACGGAGCCAGTTTATCATCCTGGTATATCGTAGAAAACAACTTGTAATCACTCCCTGCAAACTCGGATATTCCTTACAACTCGTAAAAAACGTAACTCAAGAAAGCATACAAAAATATACATATAATATTCCATCTACAGAGGTTATTGTTCTCCTTCCCTCTCCTTTTCTGAAAAAAAAACTTTACCAAGTGTACCAAGTGTAATGGCATGGGAAAGTCGAAGCCAACTGAAATGAGCGGAAGGAAACCAAAATCATGCTCATTCCATTACGTGTGTGGATAAGTTCCCTTTGTTTTAGGTAAGAGAATGATTATATTTTATTACATTGCTAGTTGGCTCCGTTCAGGACTATTTTTCCATTTCACTGTGTCCAGCAGTTGCAGAAAAAATCTCAAATCCCTTTTAACATTAGATATTTTATTTTCCTTCCATTTCATGTCTCGTTTCATTTAATGCTAAATGCAGCTTTTTTAATGAACATTACACAGCTCACCACAACACGAGAGGCACAGAGGTGAGCGGGTCACAAGGTGCAACAACTTGCCTTGAGTGGTTTTCCTTTGACGTTGCGTTGTGGACGATTGCATGTTAATCATATCTTTTTCTCGTCTTGCGAGCGATGGATACAATCCTGTAGAGAGGTACTCAAATGAAGTAAGGAACACGGAGAATGAAAGAAGTTGTGGGAGGATAAAGCGAAACAACTTTTTTTCCATGTCTGCTTTATATTACACTGCTCTACTCCAATATTCCAAATACGATGCTCAAACTTTTTCTACACTCTGCCATGCCATGATTATGCTTACCGTATTTACTCGATTTATACCACGCCTCAAATTATCCCACACCTCGACTTATACCATCCCTGTACGACGGTATATTTGATTTTTTACCACACCCCAATTTATACCACCCTCAAAATTTAATGTGAACATTCAGGTAATCATTCTAACACATTAAACATACCATTTGGGTTGAAGAAATCAACTTTAATTGTAGTTTTAAGCAAACAGTTA